>BRZM01000046.1:291584-441804 GCA_033238685.1 Lates japonicus | reverse complement strand
AAGCAACCCACCTGCTTGGCAAGTGGGTGGGTGGTATTGTCAAGCCTCAGCACTACATATAGAAACTCCTAGGAAGCAATTTGTTGAGTTATGTGACATTTATTTATAACGTCCCAGGTTGAAGAATGTGTGACTCCGTCAGTTTGTGTGGCTGAACAATTATGTGTTGCTAAAAAAAGAAGATGACGAGGAGAAAGGTCACTAGTATCAGCAGACAGCTCAACCATCCAGTGTATATAAATTAGCTTAATGTGCTTACACCTGCATACATTAGAGCAATTAGCTTGTTAAACTATGTGAATGTGGATGACTGATCAAGCGTTTACTGACACACAGCCATATGTGCTCACAGCAACCTCAGCAGACGACGCAAACAGCAGGGGGGTGGCAAGGTGTACTAGTTCAGCAGAGAGCTAATTAAATAAAGAAGCTAGTATGTCTGTTACCTCATCATAGTACCCCCCTCTTCCCTTCCTTGTCCCTCCTCCCCACCTGTCCCTTTTTTCCCCCATTGTGACTTAATTTGTCTCCAGCTCTCCCCCTCCGTCGCTCTGACTCTGGGAAAATATCTCAGCAATAATAATAATTGCTTCCTTGATGTTTGGTGTGCACATATGGGGGTGGGCTACTTGTCGGCTCCTGCACAGAGAGGCACTTGGGGCATGATTTAATCAACTCAACCAATACGCCCCCCACCCCTACCCCATCCTCCCTCCTTTGCTGCCCTGTTCACCCTCACTATGTAGCACTTAACTAACTTTCACAGGCTGGATAAAAAATAATTGCTGCCCCAAGGGTGGGGGACTCCAAATACATTAGCACCACAAAGAGAAGAGCTTGGATCACATTTCCCAGAGCACAGACACCACAGTCTGCAGCCTGGAAAAGAGAAAAAAACCCATATCAGGTCAGACAGCAGATAGACAGACTGGGAGAAAGCTGCATGCTGCGCTGTTAAAGAGGAAAGGAATGCACTCATTTTTCTCTCTGTTTTTTTATTTGTGCCCAATCCTCTTATATTTCTGTCTGTGTGTCATAGGACCTCATCTGCCGCCTTGCTCCATTGCACCACAACACAGGCCAGGAGGAGGGTAACAGTGCTGACTCATGTCGCAGGAGTCCTTGGGAAAGAGGAGAAGTGGAGGAGATGGGGAGGTAGGAGGGACTCACAGAGAGGCCTTCAGCCAAACTGTTGTGTATATATACGTGTAACTACTTAACAACTATACACCAGAGACACCATGATTTATGCTGTGTTCCAGTTCACTTGAAGTCTGAATTTCTAAGTTCTAGTCAGGAAGTTTGAACCTGAACGCCCTGAAGTCTGGAGCAACCCCACCAACCCCGGCGACTAGAATCCGCATGGCTGCCCTCACATCAACAGTGAACACCAATGTTCCTGCTTAGCAGCTCAGTCTCATTAGTTTCACATACATGAAGTCGTCAGACACATAGAACCGTTCAAATATTCAGGACATGTCATACGCTGTTTAGAGCGTTGTTATCAACTGTTGCTAATAACAGTGGTCTGAGATACGCTTGAACTAAACATCATATGGTTTAATGTCCAGGCTCAATGTAAACGCCTTTTAACAACGTTTGAAGTGTCCATTCTACCAGATGTTAAATAAGAGCTCTTCAGTTTCACTTTCGTCACAGTTCTACACTGAGCTGAGGAAATAAAATAATAATGTCATTTTCTCCCTTTTTAAACCCCATGTATCCTGTGTGAATATTGTTTTTGTCCTGTAAACTTCTGACCGTTTGTGTCTCCTGAATCATTTACAAAAACACATATTTAAATAATCACTGTATGTTACCATTTCATGAATTCTTACACTTTTTTCTGTTGACCATGAATAACTCGACTCCATTATTTCCTGTGCGTCATCGTTGATGACGTCAGAGCGATCAATCAACTGACCAAAGGGAAGGAAATACTGTAGTGCAGATGTTACTGAGCTCACAAAGACTCGAGCCAAAAACATTTCAGTTTTAGCTAAAGCATGCTGTGGTGTTAAATGGTTATTACTAGTCTCATAGCAACAGCCGGAGCCTTGAGTATTGCCTCTCCGAAACATCTGCTGAGCACTGCTGGCTAGGAATGAGAGAGGTGCTCCGTGGATGGAAAGGCCCAGGGAGGCGAGGGAAAATCAAACAGCTTTTAGTGACACACAGGAAGACTGTTGTCTTAGTCGTTCCACACTTTTTTTATTGTCCAGCTTTATATCTTTAAAACTGTGTATGCTGGCGGCTAACGGAAACTCATTCACTGAAAAGATCTTGGTATCCCTCTCTCACTGCTTCAAACTTTCTGTGAAATGACAAGTGTGGATCCAACAGCTACTTCTACAGATTTAATTAAGTTCAGAGTGTTTCTTTTGTTTCCCTTCAAATTATTTCATCTGTTTGTAAAACAATTACAACTGAAGGAATTTGAGGCCTCTTGTGTATCTCCTGGCCTCCAGATGAAGATCTAAGTCACGAGAAAAACTAAGAGATCTAAAACTTTTTCCCAGCTCCAACTTGCAATGGGTCCTAAAACCAGGAAGTAAGTTAGCATGCTAGCATGTTAGCACTTCCTGTTCCCTCATCCCAAAGTCAACGTGTTTTTGGTTAAATGTCTGAAATAAGGTTTGAGACATTTTCAGGTTTTATTCTCCAATGTTTGAAGCTTTTACATGTCTTAAAAAAGAATTAACAACAGCTGACGTTAATTTTCCAGTCAGGTGCCATTAAACCATTGCTGAAGACGTCACAAAACGCCAGTCAAACACAGGGACTACATTAAGAGATGATAGTCCTCTAAAGTGAAGTCAAAAAGCCAAAATCTTGAAATCTTGATCGCCCCCTGGTGACTGGCTGCAGTATAGGTATTATTTTATAAATCGCAATGAAAAGAGGAAAAAAAAAAAATAATAATTAAGTTATTTAAGATAAAAGATAAAAATTATTGTTTTTAATTTACTTATGGTGTAATACATGCATACACATAAAGAACATACTTGTTCCTCACCTCATTTCTGTGTTTCATTTGCTTTCATTTGCACAAAATGAAAATCTTCCATAGGGACCAAGCCTGTTTCCTCTCTGCACAGCTGATACAAACCAAGTGTTGACCCAAGCAAGTGCATAATTACCTGATTAGATTAATCAGCCAGTACCTACATCACCAGCTCCTGCTCTCCTGGGTGGATGGAGACAGGAAGAGGTGTGCAGAGAGAGAGAAGGGGAGCCTGGGAAACTGAGCCTATCTCTTCTCCTTGCTGAGCCAAAGATTGGTTTATTTATAGAGGGGCAAAGGGGGAAGTGGGATGGTTCCAGGGGGAGTTGGACAGGTTAACATCACCTCTGTTCCCTCTTTGCAGAGAATTCCCACCTCTCCTTTTTCTTCCTCTTTGTTTGTCTGGGGAGACTTGTCCATTCAAGTTTAATTCACAGCAGGCACTGAACTTAAAGTAAAGTGAAAAAATAAGGAAGTACCTCAGGTTTTTAAGTGCCCCCAGAGGATGTGTAGAAATTCCCTCTCACTGTGAATAAATTGGCAGGGCAGCTCTCATTGATCTCATCTGCTTAAGCTAAAGACGTTAAGGTTTTGTCAATTCTCTTAAAAGCTGATTATGCTGGATCCAGTGTCAGCCCCTGATGTAAAACAATATCTCTCTAAATACTTTATGGAATGCAGTTTTATCATAAACAAAGGACATACTCATATGAGGCTTACTCCTGCCTCGGCCTTCATCTAAAGCCTGTCCCTTAGTTCTTCTACCTTGTAGGGCCCATTGGAAACCCACTAGTTCCTCCTGTAAACACAAATCTTTACAGTCTTAATAATCTTAATATGTTTGCTCTGTTCTCTATTCTGAAGTCAGATCTTGATCATAAGTTACAGACTTAATTTGGACACTATTAACACATGTAGTTTTGTGTTTTGTTATGTAAAAATAGACCATATTCATCAAGTGCTAATAAAGGAGAATTACTGTTGTTGTGTTACTGCTACCTTATAAGGTCCATACGAGTAAGTAAACTGATAAAATATTTATCTTAGAGCTTCTTTTTTCTTTTTAATCCAAAGTATTTTTGTGCATCAGTTGGTGCTGGGCATGATCTTTCTTTTAGTTACTTTAAGAAAAGGAAATTAACCTATATGTGAAGACACTGCACATTTATCATCATCATCACTGTTATCTCTGCATTCCCTGTTTCATAATTCACCTTTTTAAATGATAAAGTGTACATTCAGTGGACACCGCTTCTTTACTTTTTCATCTGTTGAATATTTCTTTACACTGCACACTGTGTTTCTTAACCGTGAACTTCAGGACCTGGAGCTGTGCTGATTTTCATCTGCTCCTCTCAGGCTATTTACTCCAGGGATACAAGCTGAAGGCAATTAACCAGGTTGCAGAATTTAAAGAGATGTTCTCAGAGATGTTAGAAGAAAAAAGAAGCTCTGAGATAAATAAATATTTTATCAGTTTACTTACTAGTAAGTACGCACTGAGTGATGAGTTGGCTGAGGAGAAATCTCTGGTACAGATACTTTGGATACTTCCTGGAGAAAGAAAGAAGAAGAACTGGGAATAAAGTTGAGGACAGTGAGTCTTGGTGTCTTGGTTTTGATAATCACCTTTTTGGTCTCTTTCTTTATCCCTCCCTGTCCTCTCCTCTTCCATTATCTCACTCCTCCACCTGAAAGTCACCCAGCTGTCCATCTGTCGGCTCCTCTCAGGAGAGCTCACTAGGCCAGAGTCATGGATGCTCCCTTTGAACCGTCTGGGATACGCTCACCTTGTCCTCAATGCATGTTCGCTCCCTCAGCGTCTGCCCCTCTCATCTTTCATCCCCCCTTCTCTTCCCTCAGGTCGCCTCTCATCATGTCATCTCTTTTGCCCACCCTGCTGCCTGCCTTCCTGCCCTCCTCTCTAAGCTCATAGCATTACATCGCACTGCCAGCTAATAAGACACAAGAGGTGTGTTTTTTTGTATGGATCTCATTCAGTTTTTGAAGGAACCTCAGATGTAATAAAAGGTAATGAACAGAACATGATGAAGCATCATCTCAGTAGTCCCTGTCTATTAAACCTGCCTATTATGATGCTAATGAGAGGTGTTTTTTTATTGTAGCGATGCAGGGTTGAGAGGATTATTGGGCCTGTGGTTTTTTATGAACATTAACTACAAATAGTCTCCCCACAAATCAGTTTTATACTGTTTTGGGGCTGCTGCTGTTTAATGGAGAACAGCAGCGACGAGGAAGAGGACAGAGGAAAGAGGATAAAGGAGACAAGTCTGTTTAACACTAAAGGCAAAGTGTTTTCTTTAGAGGTTTAAAAGAAGCATCAGGCTGTAAATATATATACCACCTCCTCAGTTATGTCAGGTGTGACCCCCACCTACTGCAGAGTGCATCAAAATACATCAAGACTGAGAGAGATTAACCACAAAATCATCCACAGTGTAATCAGGTGTTCTGCATGAACTTCAGTACTGCTGCTCTATGTGCTGAGTGAACTGACTACAGTGATTTGTAGAATTTACATTAAAGCTAAACCAAATTCGGACAATTTGTTTTTGGTCATGTGAAAAAGATTTCAAGGTGGAAGTGCTTTGACTCCTACAGCACTTCACATACCACCCACCTTAACATTGTTGTAGACCAAACAAACCAGATTCAGCTGCATCTAAAGAAGGGACACTCTTATGAGGATGATAGTGTCCACATGTTGGACAGATGGTGTGAGAGAGAACTGAAGGAGGCCATCTATGTCCAACTGGAACAACCATCTTTGAACAGAGGTGGTGGACTACGACACCAACTATCATCCATCTGAAACTCAGTCTTGAGATCATCACATGACGACAGGGTGGGTCAACGACTCTCAGGTCCACTTCCAACAGGTTAAACACCTGGGACTCTCCAACCAGCCTCTAGGACTGAGGAAGTCTTTAAGATGAGAACTGTCTTCAGAAACTAAAAGAAGTCCAGCTACCTTTGACTCTAGCACTTAATGCTTACAGATGGAAGTGATCCAACTGCGAATCATAACACTGTCTATGGGACGAATGAATAGGGCTTTTACGTATGGAGCAAGGGGCATCCGAAATAGGTCATAACATCTGACAAGTCTATAGAGGCTGAAGTTGATGGGTGTTATTGGATTTGAGAAAATAAGAGAACTGACATCAGGGCAAAATACTTGGAAAACCAGCAGCACTTCCCACTTCACAACACATCTGTAAAATCATGTAATCATCCATTCTCTATTAGTGGCAAGACTCACTTTCTATTTGTATTCCAGCACTGTTACAAGGAGTAGACCCCCTCCCCCTTTCCTGAAACTGACAGTCATATTGACATAATTCCACAAGATAACCACAGTGACAAAGAGTCTGCGATGTTATGGAAACAGGCACTTGAGAGGCATTCATACACATCAGCATTAACACAGAGCTACTTGGAGAAGTCAAAGTCAATGAGAAGCCGTTATGCAGAAGAATATAGTGGTGAAGCAGCGATAGTATCAGGACGAGTGAAAGGAACAGGTATGAGGAAACAAAGATGTGAGAGGCACAGAGTGAGCGAGAGAGGAAAACAGACATAAAGGATTTGAGACAAAGAAAGAGACAGAAAGGAAGGAGACGGGGAAGCGAACCAGGACGGGCGGGGTAAGGACAGGGCTTCATTTTTGAGACAATGAAAAATTCATAGCACCTTCACCGGCTGCCAGCCTGAATCAAAGGAGGATATGCATCGCTGACGGGCCTTGCAGAAATAAAATCAATTTATCTCTGATTTCACGAGGGGGGTTAAAAATATCCCCTATCACTTATTTATGTCTGTGTTGTCCCCTGACACCTCGAGAGTGAGGTGACAGCCGCTCTGCAGGGAGCCACACTGTTTCTCCACCCCTTCAAGGATGCGAATCCACACACAGACGCCACCTAAAAGGGTCTGAACATGACATCAGCATGCACGCACTGCAGCTCGCTGATGTGCACGTCACGACTAATAAGCAGAGCTGCTTCTCAGAGCACAAACTCTGCATCTGCTGTGTGGAGAAAGAACTTCTCAGTCTATAGATACATGCATATATGAGATTTTAAAGATTGTGCTGTAATGTGGGTCCAGACAGAGTCGGTCCAGACTTTATTTTGACGGCTAATATGTCCGTTAATATTCAAGAATTCAGGCCATATGGAACAAATACTAGACATATGATTTAAGCAGCCATTTAACAGCCGACATCTAAACAACAATAAAGCTCAAATGCTATGATCCAAGTCTCAGCACGACTGAACTCTGAGGGATGTCTGCTTTGTCATGTCGGAGTTAATGTTAATATGCGGGTCGAGCCGAGTCACGTGATCAAACACTCGTCTGTGATCTAAAGAAATGCTGTCACGTCACTCCATACAACTGAAACTATCCGGCTCTTCCTCAACGCCCTGGATTTATGCGACAGAAAACTCAACTCAAGTCCAAACTCTGTAAATCAAATTCAGTTTCTAGTGAGATATGTATTTCAGCCCATATGTTTAACTCTTTAATTTCTACCTGGGGCCACAGACACTCTCCATGTGACTGAATGAACACAGACACAGTGATGTTCAAGAGAAGATGTTCAAAGTTCTCATGACCCAGAATGGTCTTAATGCTGTTTTTCCACTGTGTCAAAGACAAAAACATGACATTTATTCATTTATTGGTCAGTCAAGACTAATTATATCATATTGTCTTCTGATGATGTATGTGTTCACACAGGCCCACAATAATTAGTCTTTGCTGTACACCCATTGCCACAAAGACACACTTTCTATTAACCCATGAAGTCTCCCGTTCCATCACTGCTAAGTAACTGCAGAGTAATGGGCTTGCCCTTCTACCACAAGCTGTATGATATCCACCACGTTAGGTTGTTAGAAAACGTGAGTCTCTCCACTGAGATAACGAACATCAGATAACGAAGGAGATACTTCATCTCTCAGAGACACACCGGGGTGAATACACAATCATGAACACACACTGAGTGCTGAGCTCGGAGCTAATGGAAAGCTCCAATAGGCCACCACTTTAGCAAAACAACCAGCCTAGGGAATTAGCAAAGGTTTGTCTTGATCAAAAATGTAGTAAATAGCAAATACAGAATGTAAGTGCGTGAACCAAATTCACCAATCAGCAAAAATAATTAAAAAATAAATCAATTATCAGCAGATTAAAAACAGCAAAGTGTAAAATCAATCATGAAAATTAAGAAATTTAAAATGTGATTTAAAATGACAGGAGGAAACAAAGGAATGAGACTGATCAATTAAAAATGTAATCAAAGAAACAATTGCAAAGTCACTCAATGCTTCATATCAATTTGGAACATAGTCCCAGATCAATCAACATGTAATAAGAATACACCTCATTAGGCATCTGTTACCAAAATCATCAATTATTCAGTTCCACATATCATCAAACAAACAGAAAAAACAAGTGGGTTCATTAGCAAATTAAAAGCTTTTATCACATGTGAGCAATAATCAATCAGAGGATCAAATGTGAGTATTATCACAGTATGAAATGTTGCAGTGATATTCTGCCCTGTTCTGTATGAACTCTGTAATTCAGCTGCAATTTTAAAGAACCTGTTTGGAGTGTTTACTCCACCTCTGAATAGACTATGGTTTTGACCCTGGATGAATAAGAACACACAGCATATTGAAAATGGAAATAAATGAAACATCTGTTGTGGGTTTTCCCTGCTCTCAAGTGGCTACCGGAAAGAATGTTCAGAATATTGCCTGACAATGTGGAGCTCTATGAACCTAACAACCTAATAGTCTTTTATCTTGGATAAATAAATGAAACTAAGTGGTCTTTCTGTGGCACTGCTGCGACCACAGCAAACAGCGTTGGTCGTGTAGCTCTGCACCATCCAAAGACTAACATGATTTCCTAGAGAAGCATCTTTCCATTTGTTGAGCTGTGTGACCGGCAGTGATGTGACGAATCAAGAGTGAATTTCTTCATCACTACACCCTCCAAATTATATTCTACCTCATCCAACCCTTAAACACTTTGCACTGATGCACCTAAATGAGGCAAAACAGCAGGTGTGTTTGGACACAGCCCAAGTCCATATGCCCAAGACCTTCGTCATTGAGCTTGTGTGGTTAAAATAAGGCCCTACATGTGTAAGAGTCATGCTCGCAGCTCTGTGACACATTGTCCTGTTTAAAAACTGTGATAGGTAACAGAGGGATGGTAATCTTAAATCCTGCAGGCATTTTTGTGATAGGAAGGTAACGTCCAAACTCTCCGTCCAAAAAAATGTAACTTGAATTATTTTATACCTCAAAATACTAAACTAAGACCAATTCTTTTTCTTTATTTGAGTGAACCTGAAGACTAGATAAGTTGACTTAGATAAATTGTGGATTCTGTCTGGACTGTAGTATGTCCTAAAGAGGAGGTATGAATCCCAGCTTTCACCTGTAAAGGTCTATGATAAACCCACACCTTTACCCTTGTATGATTCAGCCTTATATGAACCTTTTCCCCTGACGTCTGAACACAGAACAGTGTGAAAGAATTAAATATTAGCATGTGGAGTGCTGAGGGCTAGGTCCAATGTTAGCTAGCTATTGTTAGCTCTGCTATACCTGTTCTTTTAGCTCAGACTCAGTAAAGACGATGATTTTGACACCTCAGCCTCTTGAGAAGTAGTGGACGAACCCATTGTCACCTGGGCTTAGTGTTTGCTCGGTTGAAGGAATAAGAAAAGTGTTGGTTTTTCGTACAGTATTGATGAGATGCAGCGTTACTCAGCAGCCTGTGGCAGAAGTGGCATTTTCTCACCTCGGTCGCCATGCTAATGCTCGGGTATGGAACCAGCGACGCTTCCTCACAGTCTGTGACCAAGTGTGATTTTAAGGCTTAGTGTCTAGGCCCATGACTCTTTCATCCAAGAGAGCTCTTGGCAATTGGATATAAGAGGCTCTGAGACTCTAACAGTCACAGCAGATAGGCTTAACACTCCATTATTTATTGAAAAGGGATTTAAATAAGAGATGTTTTAATCATTGAGAGACAGCTAAAACTTCCTGTTGTCACAGCTTCTCCAGTCTGGTGCATTATAAACAATAACAAGCTACTGATAGCTTCATGTTAATGTAAGTCTTGCAGTTAGGGTTGCAGTTATATTTCAGAGAGTGCTACAGTGTGTAGAACATAAATCAGTGTAAGCAGGACAGTAATTCAGACTTCCTGGTCTATATGAAAAGTGTACCTTTTTAGATGATGCCTTAACCCTCAGAAACTCCATGTCTAATTAATGAGTTTGGGCAGGAGTGGCTTCAAAATTCAATGAAATTAATATACAATGAAAAACGGCCAATTTTTTTTCCGCATGTTTCAAAAGGCTTCTGCTTTGAAAGATGAACCTGTTGTGCTGGGATTTTGGCAGGGCATGACGATTATTAAATTCATTTAATCTATTAAAGCTGTTCTGCATTACCTAAATGAATTTTTTAATGGGGAGCAGGCTGGCGAGGTAAAGACACACCGGGGAACGTGAACAGCACTAAAGCAAACGGACATAAACAGAACCAGACAAGGGTATCTGACTGGTTACTCCCCTGAAGCGGCTCCCACATTATGTGGTTTTAATATCCTAAAGCTCAGCACTGTGGCGGGGCCGCCTCTTATGAGACAGCCTATTCAATAAAGCTGGACAAGGTCTTGACTTAAAATGCTGCCAGGTACCCTAATGTGAGCAAAAAGACAGGTTATTAGGACATGACTCAGGTAGAGTAAAGTTGACACAGCAACTGTGATTTATTATTAAAATTGGTTTCATCTCGTCCGTGGAAATAATATTTTCTTTACAGATTCAATTATTGTAGATGTTATGCGATGGGTTTGTGTAATCTTGAATTTCATCTCTTTATACTTTGTAGTGTTGTGTCCTATTACACACATTAAACCTCATTAAACCTATGGGGTGTCGTGGTGGACCTTTAATGTCATCCTTAACTTTCACTCCTTTTATTTCCTGACATCTCTCTTCTTTATTTTTCCCCAACTGCAAAACACTTTAAAACTCCTGTTTTAAAAACATACTATGCTAAAGATGAGTGATAATATTTTTTAAATTCAACTTTTTATTTTGGTACATGTTGTCATCATATTACCAGTCATCGAACCAAAGAAAAAAGAAAAACAAATCACTCAGTAAATAAATGGATAACTCTGACTGAAAATAATCAAACACCTAAAAACAAATAAAGGCAAAAATAAAACATAAAAACGTAAAAGTGTTTAACAGAACCAGTGTGTCAGATTAGGCACTATCTTGTCTAAAGGTTGCTACATAATTTATCCAAGGTTTCCAGTATCTTTCACACTTGGTGGTTTGAGTCTGAGAATAAATGTTAGACTCTCCATTTTAAAAATATCCTGAACCACACTGACCCAGTCCTCCACTGTATCGGTATCTGTCAACCATTTCCTCCTGATTGCTTTCTTACTCTCTAATAATAAAATACTGTACATATATTTATTCTCCAAACCCATCACAGCGTCAGGTCATGTCTCAACACTTATATATCTAGAAAGGGCTGGACAGCTCCAGAATGAGTGCTGATATTTTAACAGCTCATGACTGGACGTTCCCCTGGTTTAGTTAAACAGGTAAAAGTTCTGCATTAGACTTTACCTCAGACACTAAAAAGCACAAGGCTTATAATTACTCTTAAAGCAGAGTGACCCTCCAATGAGAGCGATCTCAGACTTGTGGACTCCACTGTTTTTGATGTTTGGAGTTTGATCCATCACACTGTACCTTTAGGGAAATGTCTGATTGGTCCCAAAGTCATTCTGCAGCAGGACAATGACTTCAGACACAGCCAGAGTCATAAAGAGCTATTTTCAGCCACAAAAAGAACAAGGAGTCCTGCAACAGATGGTCTGGACCCCACAGAGTCCTGAGTCAGTCTGGGATCACATGAAGGGACAGAACTGTGGCTAGATTTCCAAGATGCCCGGAACCAACCAATAAGAGAAAAGTGTGTGTGAGTGTACCTGGAAGAACTGCTGTTTTCTGTTTACTGCAGCCTGTGGGACATTAATGATATATAAAAACTATTCATGGCATTTAACTCTAACAGCCAGACGAGGCCACAGAGCAGCTTTATTAGGAGGCCAGTTGTATTTTAGAGGACAGTTGGTATTGATTACCACTGCAGTATTGTGATTTATAAGTTGAATTAAATCCTCGGTGTGTGTCTGTGTGTGTGTATTGTGACTCTCACCGCGCCTCGAAACTCTAGAACAGATGTGATTTTTTTCCTCTCCTGCCATCACTGGTGATTTATTCAACACATGACACAACCATGACTGAAAGAAGTTTGAGTGAATAATGGATTTGGGTGAGAAATTTGGCACAGGAAGGAAACGACTCACAGATTTAATATGTATTATGGTGCATGCTTGCATTTTTCTGTTTCGTGCATGCATGTATAATACCAGCACCTCTGTCTTCCAAATGGGTGTCAGCACTAGTTATCTTCATTCTTCTATGTGGGACAGTTTCTTGGCTCTGCTCTCTGTTAAATGTCCTCTTTAAATACATCTCCATGTCTCTCCCGACTTCTCTCTCTGGCGCTCGTTTGGCAGTGTTTATTTCTAATACGTCATGGATCTTTGATGCTTTTTGAAGTCAGCAGGAAGTATTTGCATCTGTTACATCACCATTTTTTCCTGGCAGCACATTACACAGATTCATTAAGGAAATTCATTCACCCCTTACAGGGTCCTTGTAATGTTGAATGTGACCATTGCTTGTTGGGCTTCTTCTGTTTTTAATTCATGCGGTCTGAAAGAGCTGACCACTAACGTACGACATCGTGGTTGGGGCACAAATGCAATCAAAGGCAATTCAGGCTTTGATCCATGGCTGTCAGGTTGTATTAACATGTTGTCCTACACTCTCTGATTTGCAGGAGACAGATGTGTTTACACTTGGCAACAGTCAAGTGTCGTCATGACTCACTTCAATCATCTAAATGGTTCCCTACTGACATTGAAGAGCACAGGCCCAACATGAGAGACATGGCAGGCATCTTATCAACCGAATATTTATTAGATTTACTGGGCTTCAAGAAGAGACATGACCAGTTATGGCATTATGCAGACCTACAGTATCAGCTGTTCACAGGCTCAAACATGGCTTAGTTATAATGTAAAGTTGGAATTACAGGTAAAGTATGTTTGCTTATTTGTATGGATTCACTTTTAGCAAACCACATTGTAAAGAAAAGGTGTAAGACACAAGGAAATGGAAATCCGTTTTGACCCAGTGACAGTGTGCGATACAGACATGAAATGATTCTGGCTTTATCAACTGAATGGACAGGACGATGAAAAGACGGGCAACGATATAAAGTGCCTTTTAGAGGAATTTAGCTTTCTACGCTCTGCTGGACGATCACTCAAAGATCTCATGTTTGGCAATCAGTCATTAGATTTAAGTTTTAATGGTGTAATCCAAGTTAGTAAGTCACCAGTTTTAAACTAGCTTGTAATTATTAAGACCTAATTAACACCTGAAGGACTTTAGATGGTACAGCCCCATTCTGCACTGGAGGAGGATTAACATACAGTAATCAGTAAGAGTTGACTTTTTTGAGGCCAGAGTGACCCCAGAGACAAACATGCAGGCAGACAGGTAACAACAAGCAACATGAACAAGCCAGATAACCAGCAGGAGGGCTAGACACAAGTCCACTAACAACATGAAGACCATGACCATCTGGTAAGGAGCTGGTGAAGAAGGCTGGTTTAAATACTGGCTGGGATAATCAGGGAACTGGTAACAGGTGTGAGAGTGGGCGGGGACGATCAGGTGATTGAGAGTAGGAGACAGGTGAGAGGGTGGGTCTGAGAGTCAGGTGACTAGGGCAGGGAGGAAAGTCTGAGGACATCTGGTGTGTAGATGGAGAGGGGCAAGAGAAAGACCCAGAGTGACCTAAATACACAGGGTGGGTGTTCACTACATCAGAACGTCAGTGACTCTGAACATGACACTGACTGACTGACTGTTGTGCTGGTTTGAATGTTTCTAAACGGCTGATTTCTTGGGTTTATCTTAAGTTTACTCAGAGTGATGTGGAAAAAAGTCTGCAGTGATACACCCTGAAATGTGGACAATGGTCAGACTGGTTGGAGCTGACAGAAAGGCTACGGTAACTCAGATAACCACTCTTTCCAACTGTGGTGATAGAAAAGCACAACAGGTCCAACCATGAGGTGGATGGACTACAACAGAAAACCAGGCTGAGGTTCTACTCCAGTCAGCTAAAACGTGAAAAAAGGCAAAGGTCGTCTCAAACTGGTTTCATGACTTCAGTGACCTCCCCAGTCACTACACTGAACAAACACCATGCAAATCAATCTATTGGGCTACTGTGGATTTCAATCTTAAGCCGACATCATAAAATCATTGTATCTGCTTTGATATGGCTGAGTACATTTGAAGTGTTTGATGGGTGTCTGCTACTGCTGCTGAGAGACTATTTATCACTAATGAGATTATCACGGCTGGGAGTGGGTGGGAGGAACATTACATCACATCATCAGCTATGGCTGAGGAAAGGCCTCTGCTTCCTGGTGTCTGATATGACTGATCATGATCATGGCCGATAACATTCAGGACAAAATCTAATTATTTTCAGCTTTGATGAAACATTAAATACAATCCATGAAGTCCAGTTTTAATAACTGATCCAAAGTTAGAAGATGCCATTGCATGCTAATGTGGTTTATGATGTGGTTTACAATTCTGGAGAGCTATCATGACAGAAATTATTTTATCGTCTGATGCAACGATCACAAGGTAAACTGTAGAAATACAACGTTAATGTTCCAAAGTAACCTCGCAGCAATGTGTGTATGTTCATACTTGAATGGCATGTAAGATTAATCAGTGCTTATTTGTAGGTTTTCCTTTATAAATGTCTAAATCACACAAAGGGCGCACACTGTATAACCTACCCCCACAAGAACAACACAACCTCTACATCTTCAAACAAAACCTAAATATTCCTGTATACTTCCACCCAACAGAGCAAACCACACAGTCACATTCAAAGCAACAGAAAACACAGGAGTCAACTTTCCACCACAGGTTTCTTTCAAAGTTCAGAGAGTGAGAAACAACAACAAAAAAAACTCCCCATCAAAAAAAAGAGTTGGTTTTACTTACAGAGACCAGTCCAGTCCAGTCCGTCTGAGAATCCAGTCCGGGTCTTCTGGAACGTGTGCGAGCGATAGTGTCCGTAAACATTAGCCGGAAGTGATGACCGGAGGATGGTTAGTTCAGGGATTTAACCACCGCACTGTGGGTTACTGCTAACGAGCAGGATGTAGCTCCGTGTCGCCGTGTCGCTCCGTGTAGCTCCGCACTCCTCCTGCGGCTCTGACACCGACAGGTAAAGGGAAGGATTCGAATTGTGGCGCGAACCGGAAACAGCAACGCGGATTGTCACAACATCACTTGATTTCTCATAAAGCAGTGATGGTCAAATGAAGTTTATTACCGGAAGTTTTCATTCAACAGAACTCACTGGTGACACCTACTGGTCAAGTTAATGTGTAGCAACCAAATCATTCATGAACCTTTTCATATCAAGAATACAGCCCTACTATTACCTCTTTGTTTTTCATTATGTCATTGACTCATTTCTCATTAGTAGATACAGTGGATGTTACATGAATAAATAAATACATACATACATACATGCATATATACACATACATATATATATATATGTTGTTTGTTAATGAAGATAAATCACATGATGACGTTTGTTGGATGTGTGTTGGGATTCAGTGCTTGGGGCAACACAGTGCAAGCTGGTGGAACAACAACAACACATACTACTACAAATAATAATAACAACAACAATAAATGATTTGGACTCTGTCTCGGTTGTTCGTTGTTGATGAAATCGTATTCAGAAATGTCCCATGATGCATCAGATTCATCAGGAGCAAGCTAAGGAGAAGCACTGTGAGCCAGACCTGGACTAAGGTCAGAGACCAGGTTAATGGATAGAAGTGTTTTATCTTCAGTCAAAGTTTGTTTCCTAAGAAGACATTCTATTATTTGTTACTAAATAAACCAAACTTAACACAGAACTGATCCTGAGACATAATATTTCATTGCTGATGTTTGTATCAGTGAGAGTTTTACATGCGTGAATGAACGCATGTAAAATGTGGCTACTCTTCCAGTGATGAGAAGAAAATCAGTGCAGTTGTAGCAGTAAAGAGGACAGACCTCCTTTTCTATCCACATGTCAGTGATGTGTGACAGACCCAGTAAAGTGACTCTTAAACTTGAAGCAGTGAAGCCGCTCAGCTTCCTCCTGCTCGTTCTGCTGTTTGACCTTGGAGTTTGATTAACTGGCTGATTAAACACAGGGAGGAAGGAAAGACACACACACACACACTCATAAAGAAAGCAACACAGATAACCATGCCATATAATGAAGCAGCTAAAGTGCACACACTGCTCTCACAAACACCTTCTCTTTCTGTCTAATTAAACCTTCCTGCTCACCACAGTGACTGTCATCAGTCATTTCTGTTGCTTTGTTCTGCTCTGAGGAAACAATAGTACCTTCAGCCCAGACTATACTGACTCTAATCTCACACTCACAGTGATCGGGATGATGTGATGAATGATACACAGGCACCTCCAGTAAATACTACATGTTTATCTTGGTCATTAGTATTAGTGTTTGATAATCAAAATTTCTGGGAATGAAATTTAATTCTCAGAAAGAAAACATTCAGATATTGCATCTAAAAATATGCAGATTTCAAACCCTCCACTGAAACCTTTGTGTATACAATACAGCAGGATGAACAGGCTGTGCTACAGTATATATATATATAATATAGATATGTGCAGAGACAAACTGCTGGAGGCTCCAGTTCAATAAGGTTTCCTGTCGAACAGAGTCACAGGAACATTTAACCACCAGTTACTGACAGGAAACAACAACAACAGAGATACTAATAAAAAATAAAAACAAACAGGACTGAAATGTTGAAATAATATAACATGATTGATTACCATAATACAAAATACAGGAAGAGAAAGTTGATCCATTAAAATAATGATTAAAGAAATAAGGAATCTTGTCCAGAGTAAAGTAGTTGAGGAGGAAGGATTTCCATCAGTTTGTGATCGAGTCATAAACAGAAAACAGGAGCTCTGTTGTTGCCACCATGCATCACTTTCTTCTCCTTTTCTTTGGTAAGAGCCAGGCTCTCTCCTCTACTGGAAATAAAACTGGGGACAGGACTGGGCAGACTGGATTGTTTTGCTCGGTTGCTGACAAAGGGTTGGGCACGGTATTAATTTCAGGCCAAGCCTGGTGCCGCTCCGTGTATCGCAGAGACATTCATCACTGGGAAGCACAAAACAACTGGAACGTTTTCCGCATTGCAAGTATTACCTAAATCAAGATACCACGAGGATAGGATATCGGGAAGGGGTAACTCGACCAGGTGTCCTTTGAAACTGAGGTTAACGGTGGCAGGCAGGAACGGGCAACAGGAAGCGGGTTTGAATGCATTCGGTGAATGTTGAGAGATGACGAATGTATCCCTCTCTCTAGAGATGCGGTAACTCCTCTTCCTGAGCCTAGCTATAAGCTTTGAGGGCCGGAGGCTTCTGCGTAACAGGAGCTAAGTGCACTAAGTGTTGCTCTGCTCCATCATGAGGCGACAGGAGGAAAGTGGTTCAATTTCTCTCACCAAATTACAGTCATTCAAACTCGTGATTCTCAGTGAACCAGGTTTGACGTTGGGGTAATTAACAGGATCAAAATTGGATTTATCCTCCATATTGAATAGGTGACTGTGGCGGTTGGTGCGTGGCTGGGACTGGCTCTTCAATTTCTCCTTCTTATGTACTTCGGATGTAATATATGTTATCTTAAAAATCATTGTCTCGTCGCAAAATCAGCCAGATGCTGCAGTGATCAGGTAAACCCAAGGCACACTGACACCGGCTCTGTGGGCAGGTAATATCTTGAGCTGGGTGGGTTTTAATTTCACCTGTAGTAAGAGGGCAGGGTTTATGATAAAGGCGTGGTGACAGAAAAGTGCCGGTTTGAGGACGCGTGATTGGAAGGCCTGCTCTCATACATATGTAATGTTATGCGATGCTAAATCTGGTGATTTCCTACAATTATCTGACTGACGTGTTTGGCTCTGGGCTAAACTAAGCGGTGGCAATATTGTGTGTGTGTAAATTTGGACAGGCATATGAGACACAGAGAAGATAAAGGAAGCGAACCATTGGGCGGGACTTTTGTTTGTGGCATAGCTATGACGTTTGGGCAGGACAGCCAAATATAAGCTTCAATCAATTCAATTAGACACAGAGGAATTACTGTCTGATTGTCCAGCCTGTCACACATCCTGCTCAGCCTTTCATAGTCTGGGAGGCAGAGGAGCCCTGTTACACACTGTGGTCATGAAGCAAAAGCTGGCTCATTTGGATCTAGTTCCCAGTTGGCAGAGAACCCAGATATATTTGACCTCTAGGCTAATGACAACAGAGCCAGAACGCTATCTTCCCTCTCTCCACTCTGTTTATTATCAAAACAGATATAGCTATTCCTCAACCTTCTAACGGACAGCGTAAACAGGTTGACAATACTTCTGGTTTGAATCAGGACATTTAAACTTGGGTTCTGATGGATCCTCTATGGACTGATGGATGTGACATTTTCATTCTCGCTCTTCCAAACCTAGCTACAGGTGGGAGCAGGACAGGACTGGACAGACCACAGTGGTCATGTGATGTCTGCTCCATCAGGAGTGAGGAGGGTGTCATGTTTAATTTTGGACTTTGACTGGAGGCTGGACTGGGAGGTGGGATGCCCTCTGGTTGTCTAACTGGGATAAATGCTGCACTGCTGGAATAGCTGGTGTGGACGGGGCACATCCCAGCTTCCTGTATAGGCGGGGACTGTGGGAGTGTGGGCTGATCTGATATCTTTTTAAAACAGCGTTTATCTGAAAAGTGTTGCTTTGACAGTTCTATCCTACAGTGTAAATTTCCCAGTAGAGACTAGTTACAGATAGACAGTGTTCGAAGAGAAGAAACAAAACAAACTATTCTAATGTTTTGATCATCATGGGCACTTTAAAGTCTATTTCGCTGATTATTCCTGATGAATGGACGTGGGATGGGCTCAGTAATGTGGGGTGGGTGGGCGGTGAGACAGCTGGGCTTGTCTTGGGTGGGATCTGGGATGTAGCTCGTCCTCAGTTCCTCCTGACTTCTGAAACCAGGCTAATTAGACATCACCACCCGGCTGCTTTCATTACGTTCGCTGGAAGGGCAGAATAAATAAATCGCTGTTGTGAGAGACGGGGATCTATATATGTTGTTGAACTGTGGCCTGCAAATGTCCTTTACACCACGGCTGATTGGGCTTTCGGGAATCGGTTGGTTGATAATCGTTGTACTGATCCGCTTTATGCTGTGAAGGACTGGAGTCTATTTTTTATCCATGAAGTGGGACGACTTTTGATCGGGCTGACTCAGATGTTGACAAATAAAATCTTGTCTGAATTCCCTACTGTTTCTCTGTTTCCCACAGTGGGCAGGGACGACTGAACATGGGTTTGCCGGGCACTGTGTTTTGGCGCATAAATAATTGATAAAGGGACAAAAAACTTTTGGAATCAGATGCAGTGATGAACAGGCTGCGCGCGGTCGACGGGGAACCGACCGTGGTCGCACTTCAGGGATGCTGTTTTGTCACTGACAATCGGGTGCGTGCCCTCAGGAGTCTGACAACATGATACAATAAGATTCTTGGGGACAGGAACTTTTATTAAGGAAGATCATACAGTTTAATAGAAACATCTATATATCACTACCAGACACTGCATTGATGAAAACAGTTTGAGTTTAAACAAAACTCAATATCTTGGGTTGGTTTGCTTTCTACATTTAGCCAGAGCCCAGCAAATGAGCTTAAGTTTCACGTTGAACCACAACTGGAGTCTCAGTATTTTGGTGCTAAAGCTTTGCTGCATGCCTTGTCATATTTTTTCAGATGTGTGGGCCACTCTACGGCTTTAGAAGCCATTAAGGTACTACCCAGCATCCTCATGTTTCATGTATCATATTATTGCTTGTATAACATTGCGTTTTGAGAGGCTGGGGCTTTGCGACAAGTTTAAAAGCCATTCAGTACGACAGGACTGCATTCAATACCAGAAACACTGAGTGAGGATCGTGTCGATATCTCAAAAACAACAAGCGTAAAGATGCAGTAATAATACAGTCATGACAAACAGGCAGATATCCAGTAATAGCCAGTTCTCCAGCGAACATGAAACGACGCGATACTGAACCAGGATCCTAAGGTTAATCGCCCACATCGGTGGAGGACAACGCAGGAGGACTGCCTTTCTCAAAGTCTCAAGGCATGCTGGGGCAGGATGGGCGGATGCAGCTACTGGACACAGTTGATTCACTCAGCGGATATAAATTTGTGACAATGAGGGACGTTTGCATCAGGGACAGACGGAGGCTGTTGGGGAGGCTCAGCTAGCAGCAGACATTTCAAAAGTAATGTAATTGATAGAATCATTTAAGTGATGGATGCTGTGCTGCTGGCGGCGGCTTGGGTCTTTGGCTAACAGGAGAGGATAGCATTTAATCCAGGTTGCCAGGCTACAGCTGATGGTGGACAAGGGCTGGGCTGACAGTGAGAAGCCAACAGAGATTGGTCACGTCAGAGTGAGTCAGTCTGATATTTGTCTATGTTTGGTAGCATCTGACGAAGAGATATACTTTGTCTTGTCATCAATGCAACTATCAGTCAGTAGAGCTGTGTAATGGAATACCTCCTGTAACCATGACTCCCATGCTCGTTTTTGGACTTCAAGTTGGTTCCACTTGCACTGTATTTGGCGGACCTTCGCGAAACGTAACGAGCCTGAATGCATCCTGATGGAGACTCGACTGCTGTTTCACTGTCCTGTAGACAAGATATGGGCTCTTCTTCAAAACACAGGCCAGACACTGTCTGTGTGTTAAGCGACACAGTCTGAACACTTTGGGACGGGTTGTTTCCTATCCCCTCACTTTGATGGGAAAAAACGGTCTGGTTTCTTTAGGCATGGGATAATCGCAGTTTTCTCAGGTGAGAATTTCAGGCGACAGGACAGGGTGGGGTGGGACGACCTGAATAACCAGTGTGTGTTCATGAGTGATGAAGGAAGGATATCTGTTCTATGAAAAAAGAGCTAATGGTTTAGATACACACACAATATGACTGGTAGGATTATAGAACCAAAATGAGGCCAGTAAATAGGGACAGGCACCCATCGCCTAGCAATCCGGTAACAAAGGTGGATTAAACATCTCATGTGTTTATCTCAAAACACACATTTCTGAGCCATGGACATGGGAGAAAGACAACAGTGGGGACAGGAGGTTGCATGCTGGTCTCCAGCTTTTTGAGATTTTGAAATTTCTTTGTATAGATTATTTGTCTTCTGAGCCAGACTCCGTACAGCTCAATACAAAAAGCCACAGAAATGAATCAACATATGTGCGGAAGATACTGTAACAGACATGGGCGGTAGACGGCATGGCATTTGCGGAGGAGGACTTGGGCAATTCGCCTCTTGGGCAGGCAGGTGTGATGTTCTCAGCTCAGCTTATGTGTGACGGCAGGAAGGCAGGCTCTGTCAAAGGGCGGGGCAACCTCAGGCATGGCAGACGTGGCGGGAAGCCATAGTGACCTCTCGCGGTTGGCGATAAAGCGTAAAGACAGAGAGCCAGATATGTATACCAGCATCATCCACTCTTATCAAGTTCATATCTGCAATATTGGCCTCCTGATAATGGCTGCTGGAAATGTAACCATACTCATACTATTCATTCATTGCTGGAGGCTGGGAGACAGCAGGGTTCCGACTGGGCGAAATAGAACAGCATATTGAACGCGAAACGAAAATGGCGGTAATAAAGAGAAAAGTAAAATATTTAATGAATACTCATGGTTTGACAGATGTGTTTGATGTCTGCTTCCTTTGTCATAGCGGATTATAACGCTGCTGGGCAAATTCGGCGGCTGGCGGATATTTCTTCGCTGAAACAATGAAAGGAAGACGGAGATGAAAAACTCTATTGATGTTGGACTCAGTGAACTTCTGTTCTAATGGTTTTATATGGTTTTTAATATTCGTTTTATTTCATTCATTATCCGGTGTTTCTTGATCGTTTATATTTAATGAAATATATGTGCGGGACTTATCTGTCTGACTTCTGGCTAATTTGAGACTTTGACAGTAACGGTTGTTGCTGTAGCGTTGAGAATCCTAAAGTGAGTCAATGTATAATTCACAACTAGTGCTGTTCAAGGACCAGGGCCTTCATGATGAGACATGAGCAGGAGAAAAAGAGAGCTTGACAAATGGTTTGAAGGCATCTTTGTGTTTGACAGATAATTTGGGTTGAATAAATTCATTTCTCTTTTTGTGGAAGTCCCCGTAATACCCCAATGACTTTAATCCTGAGCTACTAGTCAGTGCATGAATGTTTAATCAGAGGAGGTTTTGGCAGACATTTGGAATTGTGTGGGAGGATGGGATGGTTTTGATAGTCGCCAACGTGAAAATCTACGTAAAATGTTGCAGAAGCATCCCTCCTAACACAGACTTCAACAACCCTCCACTGTGGCAGGCAGAGTGGCTACTGGCTCTGGAAATGGACAAAACCAAAGACGGAAGCGATCCGGATCATTCGGGTTCGAGAACCTTTTCGGAACTAATCCACCAATGCTGGGCGGAACAAGAACTGGGTTCTTTGTTATCTGCGCGACATTTCTTGACAGTCTGCATCAACATTTTATTGAGGTATTCCATTTGGACCAAGGAGATAGACCATCAGCAGATACACCTTCCTGGAAGATGCTGCTGCTAACAAGCTAACACAACAAGGAGGAAAGATGGATTGAACAAGGGGCAGGCTCCATAAGGGAGACTGGGGAGGGAAAAGGGGAGGCTGACATAAAGGTGAGGTACAGGTGGGAACAACTTTCTCTGGCTCGTTCCTCACTTCTTCCTATCTCTCCTCAACAACCCCAGTCTTCCTCTCAGGCTCCCTCTGTCTTTAATCTCACTCTATCTCCTTTCTTCAACTTCAAGAAAAATAAATTACAGCTGGAACAGGCGGCCTTGTCATCGCATGATGAAGGCTGGTTAAGCTTTGTCACCCCTCTCCTCCTCCTCCTTGCCCAAGGCCCAGGCCTCAGGCGGCGGAGCCAATGATGTCCTGCTTGGCTCCCAGAATTTCCGATGAAGCTACTCTCATTTGCTTTAATTATACATGTAGTAAATGCCTTCATCCAGCTGATAGATAATTGGATGGAGCTGCACATTTGGCTGTCTGCTACTCCTTCTGCGAAACAAGGGTCTGACAGAGACGTAGTGAAAGAGGACGAAACAGGAGGCTTGAGACAGGCAACAGCTGACAGAGGGCGGTGAGGAAAAGAGGAAAAGAAGAGGAGCAGGAATCAGTCGGTCTCCACTGAGTGCAACAGATTGACAGATGAGGGCATAAAAAAAGAGGAATAAAGCCGAGAGAGGTGGAGAGAGCAAATCTATCACTTTAATGACCGAGTGCAGCCGTCTCTGTTCTTTAGAGGACGATGGGCACAGTGACCTGCCTGCTGTTAGTGACGGATGAGCCATTGCCATGAACAGCGCTGACAGGAGTCTAAGCACTAATTTTGCCCCAGCAGACAACAGAGCATCCTGGTGCTGACTGTGGCTCTCAGTCCAAACCATTATTAGAGCTTTTGCGAAAAAAGAAAAGAAAAAAAAACAGGCTTTGTGCTCACTCTACATGGCACATGAAAAATTCAGTGGTGAACAAGTGCTCTGTTGGTTACCTCCCAGCTGCAGGAGTTGGAAATTTATTGTGGTATTTGTGAGAATATGTCAGTGTTGTGGAGAAACTCCAGAAACCAAGACTGTTTGGTTTGTGGCAAATGACTAACTTTAACTTTAACTAAAGTGCACATGCTTGATCCATCACTCGTTAAATTAAACAATCATGTACAGTTACCTGGATTAATTGTGCAGCTCTACCTGGAAACCTTTTTTTTTTGGTGTAGGTTTATTTGTCTCAATTTGCATATGCTCACCGCTGTGACTCGGCACCAATAATGACTTCATTTCAGTCCTGCTGTGGCCCAGGTGCTGCTAAATGAGATTACACAGCTGGTTATTTCAGAGGTCTCAGTGAAGAGGCTCAGCCTGGAAAAGAGGGCACATCACAAGAACGCTAATTGACTGACTGGACTCTTTAAGAGGGTCTCCGTCATCAAAGACTCTGTGTCCCTTAGAAAACACACAATCTCTCATACCTTGAATTTGGCTGTGTTTCTTGACAGTTTGTTGTTGTCATGTGATGACGCACAACTGTAAAAGTTGCTTATATTTTTCATGCTAAAGCTGTAATATAATTTTCTTTTTGTAAAACTACACCATCATCATCAAAATATAAATATAATATAAAACTTTAACAGGAGAGCATCTGTCAGAGGAAAAAACTGTTGAAATGTTGTGAATGGCAAAATAAAAATACTCATGTTAAGTGAGAATGATCAGATACTAAGTCATTATTGTGACTTACTGAATCAAAACATTGACAAATGTAAATAATAAGATCATAAGTCAGAATTATTATCAGAATTTGTGAGTAGTGAGTCATATCAGCTTAATAAACCTAAATTATAAGTAAATCAAAATAAAAGCTGCTTTTTTAGAGATTTTACTCTGGTTTTATTTTCATACACATTAATACACATTTGAAGAACTGGGCTCTGTTTGTAGTTTACATACAAAACAGCTCAATATTTCTTTGTTTCTGCTCGGAGATGACCAGGACTGTATGACTATGAATATTTCTCTTAGTCTTTCTTTTACCTCCAGGAATGTTACTATTTTAAATGCATACTATGGGGCCTATTAACTTGATGGAGCTTTGAACCAGAAACTTAAAACTTTGACCCACATAGCATTTCCCACTACACAGCGCTCTCAGATATCAATCTCATGGCAAAACAAATCAACAGCCATACAAGCAATGACACACAGCTGCACAACAAAACCAAACAATCAGTCTCTATTTTGGTCTGTGGGTGCAGCCAACGCCGTGATTGATTCTGAACAACCTCTGAGATGGTTACATGCGACCTTTCCTCTCCACTTCTCGGCTGATGATAAATGCGGTCGTCAGGTAGGGCCCCTCTGACCCTCCGAGAGCCCATATTCCTTTGAACACGGAGCCTGATTACCCCCGAGAATGCAAACACACACACATATTCTGGCCTTGGGGGAAATGAGAACAAGAGGCAGATCACTATGTCTTGTCCTCTTGTCTCAGACAGGTGTGCTCTTTCCCCAAATCCCACCTGGGTCATTCAAAAGGAAAGAAACATTTCTATGTGTGTGAGGCTGAAGCTCAACACCTCACCAGGTAGTTCTGAACAATGTTGTCTGACCTCCAGGTGGATGTATATCGCTGTCAATCAGCTTCAGTTCTTCGTGGCATGGATTCCACACAATGTTAGAAACATTCCTCTGAGATTCTGGTTCATGTTTTCTGCATATTTCATCCCTGAGAATCTATCACATCCCAGAGGTGTCCTGCTGGATTCAGATCTGGAGACTGAGGAGGTCACTGAAGTTCACTGAACTCACTGTAATATGGAGCATTGTCCTCCTGGAAGAAGCCTTTAGAAGATGGTAAACTGTGGTCATAAAGGTTTGAACATGGTCAGCAACAATACTCTGTGACATTCAGATCATGATTGATCGCTATTAAGCCCCCAAAGTGTAACACCATCTCACCACCACCACCAGGATGGACTGTTGACACAAGGTAGGTGGATTCATGTTCCATCCATTCATCTGTCCATTTTTTTCCACTTATCCAGGGTCAGGTCGCGGTGGCAGCAGGCTAACCAGAGTATTCCGGATGTCCCTCTTTCTAGCAACGTTTTCCAGCGCCTCCTGTAGGATCCTGAGGTGTTCCCAGGCCAGATGGGATATATAATCTCTCCAGTGAGTTCTGGGTCTACCCTGAGGTCTCCTCCTGGTTGGACCTGCTCAGAAAACCTCTAAAGGAAGGCGCCCAGGAGGATTCTGATCAGATGTCTGAACCACCTCAACTGGCTCCTTTTGAAGCGAAGGAGCAGCAGCTCTACTCCGAACCCCTCACCCTGACTCTAAGACTGAGCCCTGCCATCCTACAGAGGAAACTCATTTCAGCCGCTTATATCCACAATCTCGTTCTTGCAGTACCTACAGTTCATGACCATAGGTGAGGGTTGGACTGTAGAGTTGCCTTCAGGCTCAGCTCCCTCTTCACCACAACGGTCCGGTACAATGTCCACATTACTGCTGATGCTGCACCAATTGGTGGATTGGTGGAGTCATGTTGATTATGCCAAACTCTGACCCTACCATTTGAGTACCTCAGCAGAGATTCATCAGACCAGGGCCCAAGCTGTCAGACTTTGAAATCCCTGTGTTACAGTTTGGTTAGGTTTAGACAGTGAAGCCTTAGCAATGTAGGGAAGCCATTATCATCACTCCCTACTCTCTGTTGGGCTTAGTGCACTGCCTCCATGTGGGGAGTGACAAGGTCTGAACTTGATTTAGGTCAGGGTTAAGGTTTAGGCACAACTACATCTTTAAGGCCAGAGGAAGATTGCTAAGAAGCTACTGCTTTTCATGTGAGGAGAGTCTCCAAATTAAGGTGTTTGTGCTTTTTGATGTGAAGAGACAGTTCCAGAAAGACAAACAAATTACACAGCAGAGATGTTTAAAAAAAAAAACATGATAATTTAGCTAGTTTAGTGGTCAAATGTAATTTGCAAGTGTTCCTGGGCATGTTCTGGATAAATGACACAATAACACATTCCCTATGAAAGGCCATGTTCAATGCCTCTCACAGACGAGTAAGTATTCACAAGGACGCACTCCAGACACATGCACAATCATATACAAAAGTAAATAACATCCCACTGATGTGTGACACCTCAGTCATAATCATCCAGGTGAGAGAAAGCGAGCAGATATTTAACCCTGAGGTGGTAAATGTTGGCATTATGTCTAGCAGAGGTGAGGAGAAGAAAAGGCTGCCTGTTGAATTATTGAAAGCACGGGGGACATTTCAAGAACAAAAGAGTAGATAAATGTCACCTCAGCCTGCTTCCCTTGAGAGGATGTTTGTCAGTCAGCCTTCCCACAATGCATCCTGGTGCACACAAGCACACACACTCGGATTATTGAGCACAGAAATATTCATACCGACTTTTTACCACGGATGAAAGCTACTTCAGTACCGGATGGTGGTGGTGGCTGCTGTGTTCAAGTCCTGACTCATTGTTGTTCAAGGTAAAAGACCTGTAACTCAGGTCTAATAAAGTTTGCATGTCAGTTGTATAACCTTTGGAAAGATTTCTCAATTGAAAAAGAACTGCAGAAACTTAAACATCCATTTTTATTAATGGTCAGATTATATTTTTTAGGTAACCTCCTGGGTTAGAAGAAAAACCCAGCATCAGAGCTGAATGCAAACATCTATCCATCTGCCTCTGCTCTCTACACTTTCTCTACACCCTCCAATCTCATGGTCAAACTACTGTACCTTTCTGTTTGTTCATCCTCAACATGCCCTGTCTGCTTAGGAATTTAAAATGTGGAAAACCTTGAAAAAAAAGTAGTCAATGCCAAATATCATGTTTTGCTGAATTCCCTGGATCCTTGTGCCAGACTCTGTGAGGCTGAAATGACAGAGGCCATCTTTAGATTTATTTGTTGTGTACTTTGATTACTTGTACTTGGGGCGATCGAGATGTTTTGGCTTCACTTTTGGTTTTTGGTTTTTTGATTCAGTCATTGTCATTGTGTCTGTTCTGTAGTGTAGCTGTAGTTTCCCTCTGCTTTCAAAACTTAAAAGCTCAGAAAGCTTCCTTTTTTTGTTTCTGTGCCACTCTGATTAATTACTGTGAAGCAAAATTTCCCTTAAGTCAAATAAGTCTATTTTTTTTGTCTGTTTTATTTTAACAGGCAAATTTTGCAGAGAAAATAAAACTGTTTGTGAAATGCTGGTTAGTTTTCCCGTTCCTGCTGTGCAGTCAAACTAAAAAGGAACGCAGTTTGAAGGGTCATTTCATCAGATTTCTCTCACAAGCAAACAAAACTTTGAAAGATGAGAGCTTAAGATAGAGAAACAAAGAGATTTCCTTCTGTCCAGAAATATGATGGCTTGGTTTGGAGAAACACTTGAGTGCTGTGCGCAGCAGGAGAGGAGGACAGAGGGTAAACACAGAGTTGCTTCCCATTTTCTCCCCTTCTTTCATCCCTCTTCCTCCAAATCCCCACACCCACCTCTCCATGTCTTGTTTTGGCTAATCTTCACAGGCCATGGTGGTGGCAAGGAACCAGTGGGGGTTCAGTGCAAAGACCCCAGAAAAGCCCTGTGGCCAGAGTTTACCCCCCGTAGTCTGGAGTGCTTCGCCTGCCTTGAAGGATGGATCCACTGCTCGCTTCCTGACTGCTCCCAGAGTACGTCCCCCTGCGAGCTTCCTGTGCATAATTGTCCCCAGCTGTAACACCGGGGATAAAAAGGGCAGCGGGGACAACAGATTTGTAATTTTGGGGTGAGAGTGAAAAGGAGGAAAATTGGTAGCAGGCCACAGAAATTAGCATTCTTTTGGCTTTAGAGGACATTAAACATTAAATAGCTGCAAAGTCCCCTAAGTATTGGGGTCTTGGGAGAGAGGGTGCCGGGGTGGAGAGATGAGAGACGACGGAGGTGGTGGTGGTGGTGGGGGCGGCGGAGATCAGAGCTTCAGAGGGTTTTTGTTTGGGCCACAGATGGTTGGTTTGAGCAGACTACATACCTCCTGCAGAGACTAGCCCAGGAGATAGTGCAACTATCCATTATTGATGCTTGTTTAGAAGGTTCGGCTGCGCTTCATTGGCTTTCACTTATCAGCTTTCATGTCTGTTACACTGAGACGTCCCAGTGAAAGGCTGCCAGACAATATTGAACACAAAAACACAAAAAAGCACATGTATAACAATATCAACACACGAGAATCACTCAAAGACATGCAGTGTGTAACATCATCTGTCCTGTTAACTGCTTTAGTCATGGCTCTGGACTGTTGGCTGTGTAGATGTTTCTGGTTTGTGAAAACATAGACATGAGAGACGTTCTCCTCCCCCATCTAAACCTGCCACCTACATTACCCATGATGCAACTTTACCCAAGATTTAACCTACGTCCACACTCAACTAGTTTCATTTAAAAACGACGTTTAAAAACACAAACCATCTCCATCCAGATGTATGTTTTATCTCCACATCAGAAATAATCTCCCTCAATTCTAACACACCTGAAAATGCAGATCACATGACCATTCACCTACACTGAGCATGTGTGTGTCAGTGACACAGAAAATACCATGAACAAGGAAGAACAATGGTGAAAGGTCAGAGCACTGATGTCTTTATTTGGACCAATGATGAAGTGCAACTGTTCTGAGTATAAGTCAGTCATGGCAATAAAAAACATAGATTAGGAGTTATTGAAAAGCAAATACAGCGACATATCAAAGTGCTACTGGGATCATTATCCAAAGGGTCACCTGACCGGAAACTTCATGATTCGTAAAACCCAATCAGGAAGTGAACGTGAGCATCTGTTTCTGTTCGTCCAGACTAAACTGTAACTCCTGCTGAATCCAGCAGCGTCTGTAGCCTCAGGTGTGTTATGGCGGCGGCTGATGTAGCCTCAAGCTGCTAACCTCAAGCAGAGATGAGAGGTGGGCTGTAGAGGTCTGGTGAGCTCACTTCTCTCTGACTGCACAACCCTGGATTATTTTCACTTTCAAACTTGGAGTCTCCAGACCTGACTGACTCAAGGTCAGCCAGTTCATCAGATCTCACATAAATACATAAAAAATGAAAGTTTTCTGCAGTATCTGCAGTAGGATCAGTAAACACCTCTGTTGATGCTGTGTGTCCATCAGTCTGCTACCAACATTATAGTTCCCATAGATCCTTGGTGTTAAACTGGAGGTTCAGTGCTGATGACCCAAAAACCCAACAGTAGGTCCATCTCTCAGTATCAAACTCTGCTTTTACAACCACATCACTGGTCTTTGGTTGGTGTATTTAAAGGTCTGGATCCACAGTAGAGATGTAAAACTACCAGGACTAAACGTTCCCTCAGTTCTCAACTCCTGTCTTTTCCATTCAGAGTAGATTTCCTTTCTACCCACGATTAACCTGTGCACAGTCTAATGTTAATGTATGAGCATGGACATGAAGGAACTGACCAGGCCTGGTTTTCCAGTGTTTGTACAGATCTGTGGAACATGGTCGTCAGTGTCACATTACAGTTGGATTCCTTTGTGTGCAGACTGAAGTTTGGCTTTGACAGATGCTAATAAATCACAAGCTCCTCTCTGCACAAATGAAATAACATTTTTCCAGTCCGAGTGGTTGGCTTTGTTTGTTCTCTGCAGGTCTCTCGTGGTGAAAGTGAAAAATTAAAACTAGCTCCTGTTTCTCCAACCTGCTCAGCGTGGTCCCACCTTTCATCTGCCTTTCGTCGCCATATCACGAGGCTGCAAATGCGGAGGAGACGTGATAGACCGCCTGTCATTTCCATGCAGGCTTGATGTGCTTTAATTAATTATTCTCTGCAAAGAAAAGTCAGAGAAAAGAACCTGAGAAATAAACTTTTTGTTGATTGTTTCCTGGCTCTTGTCACCGTGTCTCTGCTTTGAAGTGGCAGCTGATTTGAAAGCGACTGACCCATGGTTTTCCTCCCACTTTCTCTCTTTTTTTTCTCCCCTGCCCCTGTCTGTGTGCTGACTTACTCATCAGGGAGGGCTAAAATCAATTTAGCAGCCTCTTAGTCTATCACATGTGGATCTTTTGCTCATTATGGTTCTCCCACAGCTCACCTTCAGCAAACCTTGCACAGATCTTATTGCACCTTGCTTTCATTTCATGCTGTCAGCAAATGAGCACTGAGTGCATCCTAACTTGATTTGCCTCTCTGTATTTACACTTCCCATCACAAAGTGCTCTGACCTAGAAGGCCCCCGATTTCTCTCGAGTGTTTCTAATGCAATAAGTTCTTTGTTTGGAACAAAGGAAATAAAAAAATCTGTGGTGCGACTTATTTTTATAAAAATACCTCAAAGGTGTTCTGATGTGTTTCCAAATGACCTGGTAAAAAGCAGAGCTGAATCTCAGCTGTTTGGTTTTGTAGAAGTTGTTAAAAGAATGAAACTGGGTGTTTATTCACTGACTGCAGTCGTATAAATGGTTGGGTTGTAGAGTTAAACTGGGAAAACACTTTAATGCAGTATGAAAAAGCTGATCAGAACTCCTCACTGTTAAACACTTTAACAAACTTCTTCCTTCAGTGACTGTCACCTGCCCGTCAAGCTGTTGAAGCCACTGTCACTCCCTGAAGAAAGATTGTCCAATTTTTGGAAAAACAAAAAGCAGACAGAAGGGTCTACAGTGTGTGTTTGATCAAACTGACTGAGCAACAAAAACAGGTTAAAAAGATAAAGATAGAAGCTAAAGCTAACAAACATGACCTGTCAGAAAACACTCACATGTTCATGTGGAGGACAATGTGAAATGACATATTCTCTCATTCAGCTTAGAGGATTTTTTGTGTTGTTATGTGTAACAGTGTGTGATGTTTGGACTGATGGAACAAACAGGTTTAACTCCGTCACTCTCACCTCTGCTCCTGCTCTGACTCAGTACTCCTGATTACAAATGACCCAAACTGGCTGAAATGAGCCTTTTACTGACTCTCTCCCGTGAGGTCATTATACCTTGTACATTATGGATCCAAATTTCCTCCAGTCCAAATGTATGGTCCTGAACACTTATCTGCAATAATCACCATCTCTCCAGATCAATGCCCCCCCCCCGCTCGCTCCACAATGCTGGGCGAGGCAGAAGTATCCCAGAAAGATTAACTTTATAAAACCCCAGATGATGCTGATCCAGGGATCAGAAGGCTGGTTTTACCTCTGAATCACACTGAGGCTGTGGTGATGATGTGTCACTGTGGGAAGAAGGCCAAAGTTTTTGTGGCTAAAAATAGAGAAAGGTGGAAGTGGCAGCATTAACACTGTAGCAACACTGTAGTTTTATTATCAGACAGTTTCTTACATGACTTTGAAACTTGGATCATTTCATACATAAAAAGTCATTGACTTAAAATATTTTAGGAAGTAGAAAAAAATGACAAATTGAAAGTGCAGCACATTCTGAAAAAAAGGAAAGACAAAAACAAACAGAGTAGTGGGAGTAGTCAAAGTTGGGGCAGTGCTCATGTTTAACATGAAACTGTTTTCAGTCACTGTAACTTGAAATGTTGCTGTTTACCTAAGCTTCAGTGATGTAACCTCACACAAAGTCAACTAAAACTACAACTCCAGATTCTGCTCAAACCCTCTCTCCCTGCAAATTTGATAAGTGAGGAAGAAACAACTGTAGCAACATGAACCTAACTCCTGGAGATACTGAGCTAAGTGGTTTTCCCAGTAAAGTTTTTGCTTTGAGTCTCAATTCCCACAGTACCATGGATTGTGAACTGTGTTGATACCTGTCAAACGGGCCGACATTTGGCTCTGATGGTGTTATTTACCTTCATCTTCTGAAGTTTTCTCACAGTGAACAAAGACCTGCTGAAGCCCATACAACAGCAGCTTAAATCCAGGAAGTATGAGCTGAAGCTTTCAGTGTACGGTACTCTGTACAGACCAGTTATGTCACTGGCAGACAATTTTCAGCACACCTTTGGCAGAGTTACAGAGCCTCACAGAGGAAAGCTCTGTGTTATGGCTGCTAATGAGGTGTTATTCCAGGTTCTACCTTGTTGAAAACCTTGTTGGTGAGTGGCTCCCTCTGAGTGAGACGGGTAAAAAAAAACATCTTTTGTCCTGGCCTTTCAGTCCTGAAAAACAGTTCATAAGAGTTGTTATTATAAGGATTTCTCCTCTTGAAGAGGATTACTTGATGTTTTTCTCAATGGTGACAAGCAATATATTTGTGACCTAGCAATACAAAGGACCTGTCAGGCACTGATCAGGCTTTTATCCACATTTTCTCATGGAATATTTTACTACTTCACAGAACATCAACAACAAAACAAAAAATTTAGTCTTTAGTCTGAACAATATTCCTCTATACATCTGTCTCTGTCACTGATAACCCCACTGCTGGCCAAACAAAGCATCACTGGCAGCCAGTAGGAGTCGCTAGAGCTGCAACAAGACCACGATTAAACCCCAAAACAAAGCAGGGAGAGCTGACCAAGCTGTCTGTGGGTGGTGGGAAATGCACTCCTGAACCACCTCGTGAGGCACATGAAGCTGTTTGTCATCAGTAATAATGTGTACACACATCAACGCTCAGTGCACGATGGCGTTCAAGTGCTGTGTTCACCAGAGCCACTCAGGCTCCTCACAGCCGGTGGTCAGCAGCTCTGTGATTAATTGTCATATTGTGATGTCTGTCTGTTTCTGACGGATTTGTTTTTTGGTCTAAAAATGCAGACTAATGAGAAAACAAGTAGAGTCCCTGATAAATTGCCTGTTAGTGGAAGGTCAGACAAGCCATCTGGAAAACCTGACAGAAGCTGTTCCAGTGGAGGTGGTGTTTGGCATGTGCAGTATAATATTGCTAATGATAATAAGGTTACCTGCCAGCTTTATGGGCACCCTGGAAACTTTCACATTAAATCTCCCTGGCGCAGTGGAAAAGTACAAGAAAAGTAAAGTGTGAGTTACGTCTCTCGGTACTTTCTGAATTCTCCACCCTGTCCCCAGGCCTGCTAGGTCCAACTCAAAGACTTAAATCATTAAGAGAAAGTTACAAATCTATAGTTTCATTTTGAAACAAGGCTCAGTCATTTCCTCAAACAGTTGGTCACTGTAGTTTTAGGTAAATGTCACTCCTGTGCGTCTGTAAGGGACTGTTTTCAGCTGTGAATGGATACACATTTGGTGCTCTGCTACGTATTTACAACACTGTACAAGGGACTGAATTAAAATACACTACAGTGACTGTGTTCATAGAAATGTTGAATATCACTGATGCGTTTTAATAGGTTTTGGACAAAGAGGAAGAAGAGACAGATTATCAGCCTTTGGCTCCACTGGCAGTACTTGTTAGTAAAATACATTCATTGTTTGTTTTGGTCTTTTCATTGTGTACATAGACTGTTCAGTCTGTCAGGAACAGAAATAGAAGTGTTTTATTATTAGCTCAACATTAGGTGGTTATTCAACAGCGAAGTGTGTGACTTGGAAATTGCTGTTGCTCCTGTGTCCTACCAACATTTTGTTTTTTTGTTTTTTTCTGTAACCATATCCTTATTAGTTTCCATGACCTAAACCTTAGGTTTGGTTGGGTAGATCAGTCATGTGATTCATTTTTGCTGATGATTCTACACTGTTGCTGACAGAAATGCCTTTTGATGCTGTTCAGATTTACAGATAAATATTTAACTTAAATAGTGAGTACAATTAAACATGCTAATATGTTAAATGCATTTCTTTTGTTTTCTTAAAATTAAAGGACCAGTGTGTAGGATTTAGTGGCATCTAGTGGTGAGAACTCAGATTGCGTCCAGGTGAATACCAGGCGTCAACTACCACATCAACTGATCTGTCGAGTGAAGAGGTTCATTTATTAAGTTATATTGTAAATATTGTAAATAAATATTGTAACCAGTCTTTCTGTTTTCGTCCTCTTCATCCTCTTTGTTTTCCGTATACAAGCTGCGACGCAAAACTTGTTCAGTTTGTCCATTCTGAGCTCCTGTAGAAACATCTATATTATATTCCATTCCTGCCAATAGATCCGTAAATGTTGCACACTAGTCCTTTAAAATGAGCTTATATTTAAGTTGTACAAGGACAAACAAAGAGAAACAGTGCTCCTGCCAGTGATGAGAGAGCCACATATGTGATGTTTGAAATGTACCACAGTTGGTGCTTATTTGTCCTGTACAAGCAGCTAAAACCTGTGCATCACATGTCCAGTCAAATTTTAGTTTTGCTAATGGGCTCTGATTCAGTCATTTCAAACTGTGTTGAGATCTATCAGCTTTTCTTTGAGCTCTGTTTACTGAGTCAAATCTTTCCATTCTTAGTGCTGAGCTGGAGAGCACGTTGTGTTACTATGACAACCAACAACCATGAGTTGTCATGTAATTAGCTGCAGCATAAAAAAAAGTTTTTCATACAGTGGTTTTGATATTTATTGCTTTGTCCTGTATTTTGATGTTTGAAAATGTCATATAAAATGTATTTAATATAAATGCCACTTTATGAAACATGCAGAATAAATAAACAATGATAAGTCTTGCAGCACTCTTGGTAACCACCAGCAGCAGGATGCACCACCGCTGTAGTCGGTGGTTGTTCCTAGTCTTATTCTGGACACTTTGTGTGTTTGAGGTATTGTGCTCCTAATGAGTGCACCACTCTCCATTCCTCTCATTACACAAGATCGTGATTATAGTTAAAATGAATCCAAAGATACATTGCTTCCTTTCGACGTTAATAGAAGTCATTAATATTCGGGTAGAGAATGCCTCCCACAATTCTCCAGACCTCGCTCAAGTGGTTATGAATTCAGAGTCAGAGGAACAATAATCATAATTGCATCTCATTGTTTGTCTGAGTTGCTTATTTTATATGACTTTGACCAAATGTCATTATGTGCTGCGGCGTGAATTCACCAAAGGAATATTCAACGAGGACAAAATCTATCTGCGCAGAAACAATTATCTTCTTTCCTCAGGAGATAAGGTCATAATAACTGTCAAGACCCAACTATTTAATCTTACTGGTGATCAACATGGCCATGCCTCAGTGTCCTCTGCCTCTATTAGCATAAATGAGGCTGTAATGGAAGGTATTACCAGACAGGAAAATCCACTACAAAACATCTTCAGTGGTGTTTTCGGCTCTTTTTTTGGGTGATATATTTTATACTAAATGGATAAATACAGGCAATGTGAAACACACAGATATTTCTACTGGAGGTTAAACATTTCAGCCTGTCTAAAACCTGCCAGGGAGTCTCAGAATAATGGAACAAATGTCTCACAATTTCGTACAGATGGAGCAAACTGGGAAAAGCAGATTCAGAGTCACAGTCAGAGGTACAGATTTTTTCATCATCAGTGGGTTCATTAGACAAAGATACAAAAAGCATTCTGCATGCACAGGTTATTCTGTAATTATTCACATTTCACATATTTGTATGTAGGTTTATCAGTTATGATTGTTTCATAAACGACGACTGTTCTTCTCAGTGTCAGTGACAACATGATGATAGGATTCCTACAGAGACAGAGCTTTTTATTAAAGAGTCAGATCAGTCTGCACTGAGGTTTATCCACAATCCCAGGTGAAGATATCTGATGTATAAAAAACCAGATATTTCAATGCTATGCTCCAGACATGCAGAGATCAATTTAGCGACAAGCTGGTGTCCAACCAGAATTTCATCGGCAGTTCACCCAGACAGCTGTGAAGTTAACAAACGTCACCACATGTTTAACCTTTCTCTCTGGCCACCAGGTTACAGAAATCCAAAAGGCAGAGGTGTCCTTTTTACTCCCAAGAAACCAGATGAATAAATATTAAAACTCTGAAGAACAACATAGCTAAAATTAGTATTATAGACAAACTAAACACATTAATAAATAAAGATAATCTTTCAGAAGAAGATGAAATTAGATTGAAAAGACTAAAGGAGGACATAGTTAACATGTACTGAAATGGCTAAAGGGGCTTTAATGTGGTCTAGAGCAAAGTGGTTGGAACAAGGTGAAAGAAACTCCAGCTATGTCTTTGTCTTAGAGAAACAATACTGGAACATAAATAATGTTATCATTGATCTTAAAGACAGTAAATTATTTCCAACTGTTTGAGCATTTCAGCATATATTGGATCATTTTTTGGTGTGTGAATATTTTGGTAAATGACGTAAAGATGTGGTTTACCTGTCAAGAAAAACGGCAGACTTCTTCTATGAAACAATATATCACTGTCACTTACTCCAGCCAAACATATACTGTACAGCTCTGTGCAGGTGGAGGTTATCTATACTCTTTCAGGGTTGTTGTTATGGCATCTTGGCTAATATATGAAAACACCACCTGACACGGAAGACGACACAAGTAATTTACTACACTTATCAACAGATTTCGCTCAGAGAGCACTAAATGCCACAGAGTGATGTACCACTGTGTAAGAGCATCTCTGTGTGGAATTTTCCTTTAAGGGAGACAGAAATATAGTTGTCACATCTGGACTTCTACAGGCTTCTTCCACAGTGTGTGCATGGCCCCAGAGGAACAGCCCTCCCCACAGGCCTGTGGAAGCTGCAGAGACTTGTTAACTCGGCTAGGGAGAAGAGAGAAAGATTCCCTGCAACAGGCCTTCATGTGACTCACCACCTCACAGCCATAATATATGATGCCTTACCCCCAGATGAACTATCCATCAAATCTGTCTTCATCCTGTGGCAGACTGTGTACATGTGTGTTGTATTGTTGTGTGGTACTGGCTGACACCATGGAAAGTATTAGTATATGGAAAATGATATTTTGCACCGAGTGATTGTGAGGTTGGTGTTTTCAGGGTCTTATAGAAACCTTGAAGCAGAGATCTGACAAAGCAGCAACTTAGCTTAGAGACAGAGCAGTGGAGCTTGTGTTAGTCTTTCATATCAGGAGGAGCAGCTGAGCTGGATATGATGTGTGATGCTCAGTCTCAGCTGGCTGAAATCAAAAGAGCACACACTGAAATTTCAGGTGCAGATTGAGATTTTGTTTCTCAGAGCTCAGATACAGTGACAGTGGTTCACAGGAAACAGATCTGGAGCTGTCCATGTGTGATATTCTCAACATTTTACATAACATATTTTATATTGGCACTGTATCAGTTACTAAAACAAAGACTGATGATTTTACTGGATGCCAGAGAGCTGCTGCTGGTGTTATTTACCCAGGTTATGTCTGTATAAATATAGCACTGGTGCTGTTTGAGGACTGAAATATGCTAAATAAAGGGAGGACCATGTGCAGAAAATTACCCTCTGTATTAATCAGTTCTAGTGTGCACATGCAGTTGATATCCAGTACTGAGCAGGGGATGTACCACATATCTTCATTAAAATAACCATAATTATATATTAGTGTTGATCTTCCTGTCTAAAGGACAGACTCCGGGGAAAAGGTCACTTCACTTGCTGTTATGTGGAGTAGATAATCATGCACACGCATATTTAATGACAAATTGTGTTATATTATCTGGCCAATTCACCCTTTGCTAAGTCCCGCCCCTGGATTACATACCAATCTTTTTAATGTGTTTTTGCTGCTGAATCATCTAAAAACGTGTCTATCCAAAACTGTAATAATGCTATTCTAGTTAGCATTGATAGCATGTGGCTAACCTGTGTATCTTCCAGCATTACACACCATATTTTAATATGTTTCAGGTATTTCATTTATTTATTTTTTGTGACTCTACCTCAAAAGGAACCAAAAATAACAACAGCCTGAATACACCTGTCTTTAACTATACACAACAGTGAGCCAGTAATTGCTCTCTAATCCAGTAATGCAGGTGTTATATATATAATGAATGCTTCACATAAACACATTTCTTTCTTTCAATGGAAATATATGTGCATTTATTCCTTTCTGCTTGCTCCACTCCATCTCCTATTTCACACACAATAGCACCTCAATTGCTTCTCTTGTGGAGAGATGTGACAGAGAAGGCTCATTTGGCATGATGTGCTGTTACAAGGCTCATCTTTATCATGTGAAGGTGGTCTGGATTACTGTGCAGATGCCTCATAATGGAGCCCCAGTCTGCTGTACCATTCATCTCTGTCAGGGCCGGCTGGGATTCACACAGTAAACATCCACAGAGATCATTTAGACACAAAGATGAGGAATATTGGTTTAAATTCTCCCCTTTGTGTCTGTAGGTGCGTTGCAGATAAAGAAATGTTATGTACTTTTTGTCCTGATGAACATCAAAGATTGAAATGACTGATTGGCGTCAGCACCTGGACTCGTTAGTGACCCTGGCACACCTGAGCTCTGTGTGTCAGTGATCCTTTTAAAGCTCTCACAGAGTTTTGTTACTGGTTCTCCCCCCTCCCTGAGACACCCGTCAGGTCTTGGTTTGGCTTGTGTTGCTGCACCAAACACCTTTTCTTCACTGCATCCACCTACACTGCTGATTTTACTGCTTCGTTTTTGATGATCATTGGTGGTTTTACTAAAACATAAATCTGAAAGCGAGGTGAGAGGCCAAAGAAACCCACACAACAAACAACAAACTGACACACACTCTGACACAGGAGACTTTATACACTCTGTGATGATTACAGATGAGACACAGGTGAGGCCTGAAGAAAAGGAGGGAACCAGACAAAGACAGGAAGTAAAAGTGTAGGAGACAAAGCAGGAAATGAAACTACAGAATAAAAGAGGAAGTAACAAAAAAACATGCTGTAGTGATAACACAACGTTTACACCACGCGTCATCTAATATTCTAATGTTGTTTCCTTTTTACTCTTCTATAAGTGAGGAATTAACTAATGTTACAGTGATTTTCTGTGATGAAATACATTTTAAGTTTAAAGTCAAGTTCTTCAGTAAATAACTGATTCTAAAGTTCAGGGAAAGATAAAACTGCCTCAATAAAACACAACAGCTCTGGAATAAATCCTCCTTTATGATCGACAGCAGTCCCTCTGATACACTATCACTTTTTAAACAAAGTGCTGAACAGAGAAAAATTAAGAACAGCAATTAAAAACAAAGATTTTAAATGAAATAAAAATATAAATTATCAGAACAGACAGATACTAAAACACAACAACTTATCAAAGGCAGCTTCCTGATAAAGAAGAAGAACAGACAGGAGAGATGTTTCCTGTCTGTTCTACAGTCACAGATAACCGGCAGAGCTCCACAGAGGCTCAATAAGTCCCTGATGTAACGTGATAAGGAGAGTTTTAAAATCAATGTGGGATGCTGCCGGTGTAAATTGGAAGGTAGTGGAGTAATGTGCATCTGTGCAGCAGTGTTGTGCAGCAGTCAGAGTCAGTGAAGGGAGCTCTGACTGATGCAGGACAAAGAGCAGGACAGACGTCACGATGGGAGGAATTAAATGCACCTTTTATATTAACAATCTGAGTTTATTTAGCTGAAACAAGTGACTGGACAACGTTTTTCACCTGAGTCAAAAGTCCGGCTCTTGCTGTGGACTGCATTCTTGCTGTCAGTCACATTAGTTGTATTTTCCCTAAAACAAATCTACCAAGCATCAGACCTTCAGAGCAGCATCACTCTAATAAACTGTAAACACATTTTCAAATAATTAACATGAACAAATCACAAAACTCACTTCATCTTCTGCAGTCAGAGTTTGATGATGAAATCACTGTCTGCTGTGATTAAAGCAGTGAGCTGAGTAACATTTATATTTTTGTGTTGATGCTCTTGATGATTTGTGTGTACGTGTGTGTGTTTCCTTTCTCTCTGTGGGATGTTTCAGTCTGTAGGTTTATGCAGGAATCCTCACACACTGGACCTGGTTCCTGGTGGTTACAGTGAAGTATTTGTTGAATAAATGCTCCTCATAGCCCTCTGCTACCTCCAACACCACCACAGACTGCTTTCAGTGGCCCCCAGTAAATGGATACAACATATCGCCAGACAAATTTAGAGAATACATATCCTGCCCTCACCCCCAGAGCATTGCGGAGGGAAAGCACAGATTCAAATTAATGTCCAGGCTCTAACAGCGTGTATTTGTTTTTGTCTCAGAGCAATCAGAGCTTCCTGTACTCATACAATTCCAACAAGAGCAAACCTCCGGATGAAACAGTGAAAAGCTCAAAGCACATATCTCATTACAGCCTTTTGTTTATAGCTTTGACTCTACACGATACCGCCGATGGATTCTCTTTTTTTTTCCTCCTTCACAATCCTTCATTGCCTTTTCTTGTGTATTGCCTCTGATTCATTCCCTTTGTGCTCCATAGACTTGGTTTTCATGGGAGTTGTTTAAATACTTAAAGCTTGAATTACAGAGCCACCTGAGGTGCCAGCACACGGCAAATGAGGCTTTGTTGATGCTTAGGAATTATGACATATGAACAATTGCAAGAAAGAAAATACACAACATGAGCTGTACATTCATTGTGTAAACGGTTTCTTTGATTCATTTGATTTGTAGAGTAAAATGTTTTCTATCTACAGGATCTGTAATCTCATTGTGTTCGGTCCTGAATCATATGTCTGTCTAAGGCGACTGCTGGTCCTTTAACATTTCATCAGAACGACCACATCAGTAAATTGAATTATTCAGTGATTGTGTTTCATGTGTTCGCAGCTTGTTGTATACTCAGGACTGTAAGCAGCAGATTAGCCAGTGCTAGTGATCGGTGCTGTTTGAGGTCTTTTATATAGCAATCTTGAAAGTTTTGATGAAAGTAGTGAAACTGTTTTGTCATTATGTTTGTAATCTGAGAGTTGATTTCCTCAGTTCTCGCTGTGTCTGCCTGGGTTTCCTCCAGCTTCCTCTAAAGACTTGCAGGTTAACTGGTGACTTTAATCTGCCCATTTGTCTCTGTATGTCAGTCATTTGCAACCAGTCCTCCAACTCAGACAACCATACTGGTGGTTTGTTCCTACACTTAAATACAACTAGACTATTCCCTAAAGTACCGCCCCCGACTGGCGGCAGGACATATTGCAGTGTGGCAGCAGTAGGCGACATACTGGACCTAATAAACATGTAGTTAATGTTATTGAATCCCAAGCTTGTTTGACCCATCCGTCCACCCCAGCCACCTCCTAGTTTTCACTATCTACACTACGTCTACTTAATAGATGTCATAATTGCTATGGCCACTAGATGTCACTTAATAAGAGGACGTTACTGTGGGTCATAATAAGGTGCTGCACAAACAACATATGTGGTCGTTTTTTATAGGAGAGTCTGGTGAGAGCTCAGTGTCAGCTGGGGGGGGGGTGGGGGTGGGGGGGTCCAGCTTCCTCTGTGAGGGTAAGCGGTATAGATAATGGATATATTTGGATGAAGTTGTGAGGCTACAGCTTATACTGGGGCACTAGCTGCATTAATCAGCCTGACATGTGGAAGCATTAGCAGTCCACTTATATTCATACATATATACACTAATATTTAATATTTACCCTCATTCAGAATGAATGAAAGAAAGAAACACTGATTAGACTTTTACTGTGGTAACTATTGATATGGACCAATATTTTGTCCATGTGGCCTGGCCCACTGCAGCTTTAAATCACATATATGCTTCCAAAATGTTAACTAATCAAAACAGATGATTGTATATTGATATCATCCTGTCATTAGTGGCCTTGAAAGCATCTTTTATCACAGTAAATATGAAATGTCCTCTGCAGTCTTACAAACTGCAGCAACATTTGTTGTGTTCACAGATCCGCCCTCACCGTCTCTCTCGAGCTTTCCACCCTGTCTCTCTTCTGTAATTGTAAATTCACTTTTTTGGACGGGATCACTGAATTGTTTATAAAGACAAAAGAATCCATATAATCAATCTTTAACAATGTGGGAACTGCTCTGGCTGTGTTTCTGAGACAGCAAATGTAAACTTGTTCCTTGAAGAACAGGGGGAGTCTGAGACGCCGGCTATGGATAAAGGCTCACCGCCAAACGCCACAGCATAGACAATCACATTGACTCTGACAGGGAGCGGTAACAGATGAATGAAAATCAGATGGCTCCTGTCTTCATGGGAATGATCACAGCTGACTTTTCCTTGATGACTGGTGCAGTTCAAAAGTGTATTATTCCTCTGTTTCTGACCTAACCACAGGCCACAGCCATTAGAGGAACCTGGATACATCGCCTTCCCTCCAAATGAATAAAGGAAAACAAACATCCATTAAAGAGATAATTATTTCTTATTGTTTTCATATACCCTTATAATGCACATGTTTTTCATCAAAACAAGTGAATGAGTGGGAGGATGAGGAGACAGAGGGATTCAGGGGGGAGGGGGCAGACAGAGGAGGATGCAAACAAAAAAAGGTTTTATTGAGTGAGAATGACATTTAAATCTGGTGGTTCTCCCTGTTCCTCTGACACACACTTCCTGCACATGTATGCATATGAATGTTCCCGCCTGCCCTCACCACCACACACATCACAGCATCGCAGCAGAACATGCTTGCCAGGAGGGCTGACATAATTGTATTAATTGTTAACATAATGATGCATTTATGTTTAATGTCTGCCTTCTGGTAATTACTGAGGAGGTACCTTGAGGCCTGGAACTCTGAGGCCTCCATCTCTCTCCCCCTTGACTCTTTCATGAATATCATTCCCTTTGTTATTACTGCGGCTGCCGCCTTCTGTAGCTTCAAAGACTTTCATCATTTTGTCTCTTGTAGCCAGTTTCTCTACTTGCTGCCTCTCAGGTGCACCACAGAAATGTATCATTAAGTCATCAGAGTTTAATTTGTCTGGTCTGGCTCTATGGTATCATGTGAAGTTCTTTTGACACACAGAATAGTAAATGTATGCCTTCCATTAAACTTTAAAAAGACAAAGAGAAGAAGTAGCAGGAATCTTCCTTAAAGCTTGTGTTTGCTTTGAGTTGGATCTTGCTTTGAGCAGGTTTTAATAAAAACTTAAAGCAATCAAAGGAGCATGGTGTTTATATGGATGAAAGGGTAAAAATCCAAAGCACATATCTCATTAATCTTTATTTGCTTTGTTTCAAAGGCAGAGATAAAAAGGAATCAATATCAGTCTCACAGTGCTGCAGTAAATATGGAGCTGGGGTCAGGATGTGTTTAGCCTAGCTTAGCATAAAGACTGAAGAGGGGGAGGGTGGTGTTTACACCAAGAACTAGCCAGGTTTGTTGTGTAGGTAGCTAAGGTGACCTACAACGCTAACATTAGCTTGCAAATGCATGGTCTGTGTAGAATAATAATGTCAAGGTAAAATGCAATATCATCGACATATGTGAGCAGACAATCGATCAAAACGCTGTTTGATAATAATGGAAAATTTAACCTTGCTTTTCAAAACGTTATGCTAATAGAGCTAATTGGTTAGTCAGTGAGTGCAGTACTGAACAAGACAGCAACAACAACAGCAACCATGAAACAGCACTGCACTGTGATCCAACGAGCTTTGTATTAAAGAGGAAGATCCTTTTTGGTATTACAGCAGCTCCTTGGTAAAATTCCTGTTTTCATCAATGGAGTCTGGTAGTGATATATAGTGATGTTTCTGGTCAAACTAAAAGGATCTTCCTCTGTATATTAGCAGCAGGGCCAGAATAATTCAGTTTGATTAGACTGTTTTCATCAGCAGAGCGTTCTCATGCTCAGTTATGGGTGGGTTTTTTTTTCAGATACCTACGTCTTGCCGTATATTGACTTGATTCCCTTTTTGCCTGGGAGCTGTCATGAAGGCAACAATAAAGGTTATCCGCAGCATGTTAGACATTATTACTTTTATTGATGACTCATTGATCTAGCAGGCAGGCCACAGTAATCAAGCACAGCGTCTCCAGGGACGGCAAAGATCAAGGCCTATACCGTGGCTCCTCTCAGAGAGACTGCTACAGGAGATAAGAGAGGAGTGAGTGTGTGTGTGTGTGTGTGTGTTAACATGCCTCTGTTTGTCTATGAATGATTTTGTAATTGTATGAGAACATTTGCTGCTCTGTGTTTGTGTGTGGATGTTGGGCCTGTGTGCTCATGTGTGCAGTGTTGGGAGTGTGAAGATGAAGCCCTGAGGTTGTGATTTATTGCATGTTTTGATCAGAGCATTATTCTTTTGCTAAACCAGGAGAACAAAAATCAATTACTTCAAGGGCAGACAAAGGGATATTCATGTCAGCACTGGGCTGCTGTGCTGGAATATCAGATGACATGAGTCTGGGTGGCAACATGTTGCATATGATAGATTTTCAAACATTATTGATTTATGATGGAAACTTCTCCACAGAAGAACGTGTTATTGATGCATTGCTGCCAGACGATGGTGGAACAATGCTGGATGCAAGAAGACGGGTTATGTCCAGGACCTGCCCTTGTATTGAAATTGTTTTTGTATGTGTGTTCTATGTGCAACTCTGTGCCAGTGTCTGTCTGTGTGCTTGAGCCGGTCAAGTTCATATATTCATTGATAATAATACTTTTTGCATTAAATCTATGTGAAAAACAAAGACAGGTGTATCTGTTGTCTGTGTAGGTTCTCAGTTGTCCAGGTCATAGGAGTCTTAAGTGCTAGAGTTGAAGGTAACTGGACTTCTTTAGGTTTCTTGAAGACGTTTCTCATCTGACAGACTCAGATTGTTGTTATAAGTGTTGGACAACATTGTTTATGTTTATTTATTTATTTATTTTTTTTTTGAAGAGTAAGATCCTTTTAGTTTAACCAGAAACATCACTACCAGACTCCATTGACAAAAACAGGATTTTTTTACTGAGCAGAGCACATGAGGCATTGAGTGCAGCCGCCTTAATCAGTTAGTTTGCTTTAATGTGTGACTTGGTGGAAGGAATATTCAGATCCTGTAAAAGTACCACTAAAGAGCAGCTACAGTCTGTGTTTACTTTCAGTCAGACTCAGAAACAAGTGTTTGAAATAATCCATGTGCAACATGCATATTTGGAAAGCTGTAGGAAGGTGGTGCCAACTGCCCCAGCATATGCTGTTCCCTTGTTTCCTCATATCTCTGTAATGGAGGTGGTGAATGCAAAGTTATCACAATTTACAGAGCAACCCATTTATGAGAAATACACCAGGTTGAAATAAAATGGAATTATCCTTTAAGGCCAATTCATGGTTTTTGCACCATGTGACATACATTTTAATTACTATGATAATTCAGATGCGTTTATTGATTACAATTCGACTTATTTTTTTCATCTATCTCCTTGTATTATATTCCAGAGTTCTCATAACACTGACCATTCCTACAATTTATCATCTGCTTTTGAAGTCACGTTTCCAACATACAAATTGCTCACCAGTCTTTCAGGTCGGCTCACAGGTAGTCATCAAGCAGTGCACTGCAGCTCCCAGCCTTTCACCAAACAACAATCACACCACATTTCCCTCAGAAAAAAACCTGTTTCTACCTGTTTTTTGTTCTTTTAATGGGATGACAATATAAAAACACAGAATCAATGTCAGCCCTATTCTTTAACTGCATGCCCCAGTCAGAGGCAGCATCCCTCTCGTTAACGTCCCTGATTCTTCCTGCTTTGCATCTGGCAGCCACAACAGCTCACAACGCACCCACTACATTACCCTTCCTGCCAGCCAATCGATGTCATGTCACTGTGAATCTTCATTGCACATATGTGACCTTTTACAAACTTCGCTGCCCTTGGTCCCAGGTGATTAATATTGGTCAGGGTAATTGGATGTTAATTGGAGAGACTATTGACCAAAGCCCTGAGAAAATAATGAGTGAGCGATTTGATGATCTATTTCATATTGATAAGTAGGTGTGTAGGAAGAGGAAGACAATCAGCCTGTGACCGTGTCCATTCATCATTGTTATTGTTGGTTGTTTGTGAAGACAGATGGTCCTGTAGTCCTGGGTCAACATATTTACATTTGATGTTTACTTTGTATTTATGTGAAAAGGACTGAATAATGCAACTCAGACACGAGGCAGTAAAGTCAAAATCATTTACCTAAAGGTCCACAGTTTACTCCACAGGACGTCAGTCCAAAAACCAGGCTGAGGTATCAAACTCACGAGACAAAGCCAGGATCCAAAAACATCAGAGGGCTGGTCAAACACACGGAGACGTAGGTGAAACACATCAGGAAGGAGCTGGTAATCACACTGCAGGAAGACAGGAAGTGAAGTATCTGCAACCAGTTATTACAAAATAAAACTGGAAACAATTAGTGAGACAATAGCTTTGTTTTTTAAAAGTGTCATTTGGTTTGGTTTTGTTAATTTCTATTGCAAAGTGAATTTCCAGCTACAACACTTTCCATAATGTCTATTTTTCCTCAAGGCATTTTTCAGCATGAAATAACTATTATCTAGATAATTGATGGTTAATTTTCCTGATGATTGATGAAGAAATTTCCTCAATACCCATTCCTAGTAGGCAACATGTTAGCAGCATGTTCCGTTTCCCCTGTCACTATGTCTAAACAGGATGCAATCAGACAATAAACAGCTGCTACATGGCCTGTACAGACAACTGAATGATTAAAGGGTATCTGTTGTACGTGACGAATGACTGCAAAACATGGCTAAATATATGATATACTCCGATACTACTGACAAATGATATGTTGTACTTTCTGCTTCCTTCACTCAGATTACTTTAAATGCGATGTAACAAAATTTGAAGAAACTAGACAACATCAATACTGTCACACATATCATCTCAAAGAACATTATGCAATATCTAAAGCAAAGTGAGACAGAAAAGACAGATGTCAGTGTTAATTTAAAGGTGTTACACACAGATTAGAGGAAGATACAACATTGATTTTCCTTAAGTCTCTCTTTAACTCAGCTCATGATCAGACTGGGCTGAATGTAGAGCTGGTGTCAGGATAGATCAATAGAGGCCTGCACTCATAATAACTATGAGCTGAATGGTTGGTTTGAATGGCATCAATAAAATGCCCAGCAACATGAGTTCTGGCTCAACATGGAACAGAGATGGTGATCATGGCAGGAAAGCAAGAACAGAGACCCTGTCACGGTAGGAGGCATTTGCTGATCAGGTCCTAGTAGCAGCACAGGATTCAATCCTTCACCACGCTGCACTGTAAATGGCCTTATAGCCTCGTGGTAAAACAAGCACAGTCCCCTTCACCTGGATCATCTCTCAGACTGTATTTCAGTTTTATTCTGGTAATCTGGTAAGATTCAAACCTGCTGACCTCAGGCCTTCACTGGCTGATGATACGCTAACACTGTCCCATCGAGGCCTTTGGGTGTTTCCATTCAGTTTATCAATGAGATTTGACATTTCCTCTTGACAAGATTCAAACCTACTTCCCCTCTGCGTTTTCCCCAGTGACTATCACCCTGCACTTTCATGGACTGACACTTAGCATTTGTTCTCTAAGTAGGCTGATCAGATTCTACACCACAAATGTGGTCAGACAAGGATCAAAACACTGATCATGCTTTGTTGTGAGATTGTGAGTCTTCATTAAACACCTTTACCATGGCACAAGTAGACTACACTAGATAGTTATATAGTTAGAGCTGTATAGTTATGGTTGTAATGGTATCAGCCATTGCAGGAATATGGAGCAATAGCTGCATAGCATCTGGATATCACAAACTCTTCATTACTGTTTCCAACATCTTATTTTTGAAACCAGAAGTCCCTAATGCTGCCTATCCCTCCTGTTCAGGACATTTCAATACGCGCCATAAAGCCCAAGAATACAGGTGCACTCCAATTTTAGTGTGGATAGTCGTACGGAGAAACAAATGGCAGCTGGTTTAGTGGCAGTGAGATTTAAGTGCTTGTATACGTTCATGGAGGTTGAAAATGGTCATATGATGGGAGTATGTACATCTTGAGTATGGTTTAGGTGTTTAAAAAGGATTACATCGTATCTGTTAAACATTGACTTTATTTCACATTCAAATGGCACTTTACTGCCTGCTGTATTTACTACTTTTTCAGGCCTTTTATTTCTCTACATAAAATTCATTTCCTTTTGTTTGCAAAGTTATTCAAATAACAGGTTATTATATATTTTTCTTCTTTTGAACAACTTTTACTATCCACAGTTTATTATCTAAAATTGTTCTAATAACTGATTTCCATCTTTGTTAATTCTAATAAATCTGTGACTCGTATTATTATTTATTGCCCATTGATACATTAATAGGAAGGAAGAAAAGCAGGCTGGACAGAGTTTGATCTTCAAGCAAATCTCAACAGCACAGTAGAGTGTCCGAAGCAAAAGCTTTAATCTGGGACATGAAATGGGCTCCATCGTGGAGCCATGAAGTTGTGCATCTCAGTTAATAGCTACCACTGTCCCAAGGACCCTGTAATGTACAACCTGGCCCTGAGCTGTTGTGGAATTTCAGAAATGACTCAGGAGGAACTTTCAGATTTCTCTACAATAAACACTGCTCACTGAAATCACTTGTGCATGAAAAGGAAGTTGTTGGCGAAATCAGAGCAGAGGCTGAAACCACTTGTAGGTCGCTCACCTGTCTCACAAGTCAATCTGTCTCAAACTCACTCTCTTTGTTGAAACAATATCCTATAGAGAGAGCTGTTTTAAAGTGCTGAATGCATGATTATGAGAGGACAGGAAATTCGATGACACTACCTGTAGCTTAGCTCACCTCATAGTCCATTGTCTCACTCCACACACACAAAAGCACATAGAGTGTCTAATGTCCCACTCAGTTAAATATCAGTAGTATGACCTGTGAGGCTAATTACAACATGAACTCAGACATTTCCACTCCTCTGGCGTAGCGACTGAGGCCTCATTAGTCGCGACTGTCAGTAGTTAAAGGGGAGCCTTGTGGGTAATGTGGCAGGTTGCTAAGTAAATTTCTGCCCCATTGTCAGAGTGCTATCCAGTAAAGAAAGCAACTTTATCTGTGTCTAATACTTTCTGATCTCTGTGCACTCTGCTCGCTGAGTTCATCATTTTAGTGCTGTCTGAATGTAGAGAATCTTATATCTACAATAGTCAAAATGCTCCATAGTACAGAGAGTCCAGCAGAGGTCTACAGTTGGTACCACAAGCTTGGTAACAGATGGCTGTAAAGGAAGGTCCAATTCAAGCAGGAGAGGAACTACAATTACATGATTTGCGTTCCATCTTCTTACTTGGTCCATTGTAATGTGGTGCATTACAGTGACCTGAGCTCAACATAAAAATAAGTGAGACAAGGCGGATTGGACCTTGATGGATGATATGGATGGCGTAGTTGTGGTGACCTAGCAGGATTAGGTGGCCGCTTGGTACATCTATGGATTGTAAGAAACTTGACGCAGTTGAGGAAATCAGACTAGGAGACAGAATTGACAATGAAATTCTGAAGAAGTGCTGGGACCTCTGTGTTTCCCTGAGAGAGAGAACTCTGGTTCTGAAACATAGGTAAAGTTAAGACCAAATAGAGGGTGAAGATGGTGGAACAGCAGTAGAAGAATCACCTGTCTTGGGCACCTGTCATCAGGAGGATGGGAGGACTGGGACAGTCTGGCCGGACTTGGACTCCTCGACCCACCAGGTGGATGGGATCTGACATGTGGTTGTATTGAGTGGAAGAGGGATGGAGAGGGGCGCATTGCTCCAGGTGAGGCCCTGAGTAAAATGAGAACAGCGAGGAAGTTTGAGCAGCGTGGGCAGCCGTATCATCGGCCTGCAGACCGCAACATTAGGAATCTGAGTGGTCTGGGCCTTCCCGGAGATGGAGAGTAAGCGTTTTCCTGTGAGTCATGAATAACTGGGATTTGTTTCAGCAGTCTGAGTAGAAGCGAGGCGTGCTCGCGGCTGGTGATCTCAGGCTCGAGCAGATTTGGAGCTGTGGGTCTCTGTCGGACGTCAGCCAGGATGAATTCGGGTCGCGGAGACTTCCTGGCAGTTTCTGGTGGGAGGCATCTGCGGGCCTTGAGGCGGGATTACTGGAAGCTGCTGCATGCGGAGTCAGCCACAGTTTGAAGCTGTCGGAGGGAGGCGGGGTTGGGTAAGATAAGCTTTTCTCATGAGTCTGGCCGGGTTTGAGAAAAGGGAGTCAAGGGGAGAGAGGATGAGGTGTAACCTTTAACCTCTGGATGTAAACAAGACACTTAGCCTGCCCACACAGTGCTGCATGGTCTCTATGTGGGCCCACTCAGCGTTGATAAAGACAGGTCTCTTCTTTCTCTCTGCTTGCTGACCAACAAGGACCCATGCTCTCCAAACATCCACAGAAAGGAGGCAGATTGACAGCGAGGATTCAGTCAGAGGAAACAGGAGATAATGAAGATGGAAAATAAGCAACATGATTTTGCTGTGTAGACAGTGAGAGGAAGAGTGCATCTGAAGGGGTGTCCTGTGGAGGAGGAGGGAGGAGGGGTGTCTTCTCTCTCTCTGGTCCAGATACATAGCCCCACATGCCTGCTGTATTCAATGGAATTATGTGCTCATTATATTTCTGATTGGCTTATGTTTCTGATGAGGAATCAGACTGATGAACAACAGTTCAGATGAGAGTATGAGGTGTTATACCATAGACCTGTATTTAAATCACACAGTGTCAACACATATGCTTACACATTAGTCCTGTTAATAGAAGCACAATATATTTGACTGATTATTATTTTCTTAAATAAATAAAATATTGAATTGGTGATTTGTGTCAAATGTCACTCAGATTTATCATTCACATACTGAGGGCTATTGGTTTCATTCAGTCTGGCACATGGTTACGTACAGCTTCATACACTCCTGTTTACAGAATTCTGTTCAACTGGTCTCTGTATTCTGGAACACGCTGTTCTCTTCTTTTCGCTCATACGCAGACATTACTCAAATTGGTCACATTTTTGTTCTATGGCCCAGTATCACAAATCTATACAGCAGAGACCCTGTCTTCAGACCCTGGATTCAGGTCATTGCTTGGCAGCTGAGGAGGGATCCCATACATCCAGGACGTGTGCCACACAACAGAACAACGAGAACATTTACTGCATGTCCAAGCCTCTAGACATCCTATTAAACACTTAGATTGCAGTGTGTCTCCTCTGAGTGTGTTTATCTAGCTGTAGAGGCAGTTCCATCGAGACATGAACTGACTGATAGAGTTAAAGAAGTTCAGACTGTGTATCCAGTCCACTGTTTGAACAGTTCCTCCTCAGTAAGGCAGGTTGGATATTGTTACATATTCCTTACAGAGTAGACGGTGGGTTGATGATACCATTGGCTTTATAACCCAGTGAGTGTTTACGCTGACAGTTAGTGAAATAGTTGAACCTTTGCCTGAACTGAATGCTGCTTCATTTCTGACATTTGAGAGGAGACGACTTCCTTGACCTCTTTCACAGGCTTTTATTCTGTCAGGCTTAACTTGTCAATTGATGGCACCATTTTGATGAAGAAACAACAAAGACAAATATCCTGGCGGGAAGTCTAAAGGGGGTGGGGGGGTATAATTGCTGCTGTAGTGTGTTGAAAGGCTATTCAAATGCCATTCTGCACACAGTGATTGCTTTCCTCTCCTCCTCCATTTGCCTCTCTCGTCTTTCCTCATTCTAGAAACCATGAGGAGGCCTTTTCACAGGCCTGAGATAGTTGCATGGCAGAATAACAAGCAATTAGAGCTCCTCCAGTGATGGATTTGGCTGAGGCGGCCACGAGATGTGAGCCTGAGACTGGCGCCTTTTGATACTGTCACAACCATCTGCCCCATTTGGCCAGCAATTAGAAGAAGCGATGGGGATATTTGAGATCAGCTAATAGCTACTCTGACTATGCTTAATTAATGAAATGCCATTTTACTATTTATTGCCCATCGTTCAGCATAGCCCCCCTTTGTTTTTGTTTCTCAAGTTTGGCAGTTAGATTGATTTGGGGTCACTAAGGGTCAATAAGTTTTCGGCGCCCGTTCTCAGTGTCAGACTCAAGATGAAAGAGGATGAGGCTGTAGACTTACCATAAACCCAGTTTGCTTCATCTCAAGTGTTTGGTTTGGGCTTTGGGTGATTTTGTCAAATAAGCGACTCGTCTGGATCCAACTCTGGTGTCTAAAATCATCATTGAATAATTGGTTTTATTAATGCAGTCTGTGGAAATGTTCTATAATTGCCCTGGATGATGTTTTCTACTCCTTGCTCGAGATGTCACAGAGGATCCACCAGAGACCAGAACCTGTGTCCTGCCTCTAGTTCCTTTAAGCCACTAAAACTGCAGTTAAGAGTTTAAGGAAAGTGGTGATTCTGACTGTTATAGTGAATGTAAATGTGTTTATCTCATGTCTATGTGATTTTTAAAACCGAAACTAGGATTTCATCTTTAAAATTGCATTTTCGACAAATGCAGGAGAGACAGCACTGCTGATATTTACATCACATGACTTATTTTGTTCTGTATAGCTGTATTTCAGTTCTTGCTTTTTATGGGCAACCACAATCTGCTCCACCCCTGCTGAGCATAATTTATTTCTCTGTTGTAATCAGTGTATTATTGTTGAGAACAACACATGCCAAGGCTGTTAAGTGGCAGAAGGGAGATAGAACTGGGTGAAAATCACTCTGTTTCAGCTTAAATTTTGCCTCACTCTTTTAACTATGCCAAGCTACGGCTCACTGAAATCAAACATTTATAGATTTCATTAGTTTCACAGTAGCATAAAGCTGGATATGTGTCATGGCTGTACTGTGTGTACACTGTGTGTGTGAACTGATTCACTTTTTACATTTTGGAAAAGAGGCTACAGCTCATCAGTCTAGAGTTTGTCGTGTAGTTTTCTTTTCTTTTCATTTATTGAAATATCTTGCGACAGGACCACCCACATCAGTCCTCTTCATTGTTAATCTAAAGGCGTTTCCACACACTGTTGATCTATTTAGCGATGTGGGGTACGTCTTATATAAATAATGATTAGTTGGAGAATCTCTGTGATGGTCTGCCCATGTTGGGGTTGAGAGGTTGGTTTGAAATTATGTCCTTGATGTTCTTGATCCGCGGTTGAACAACAGAAAGTGACCACAAACAGTTTCTTTCTTTACGTACTCCTCAGCTAATGGGATTTTTACTTTTTTATCTAGGTTTTGTTTTTTCCAGGATTGATACAATGTGCACAGAGCCATCGTCTTCCCCTCGCGTCGTTCCTCACTAAGACCTCTTAAAGCTATTTGTCTGGCCCTGGCTTCCTCTGCCCATTAAATTACACAGGCTCACCCTGAGGTGAGATGCTGGCAGAGATATTATTAAGCGCATGAACTATCACTGCTGAGATATAATTTGTCCCTGGCCAGGCTCTGCATGGGATGCTGGGTTGGCTATTGGATCTATCACTGTGGTGTGAGCAGGTCTCGGCTGCACGAGTCTGACCTGTTTGCAATATAACTGGCCTCCCTGTCAGGTTTCATCAGATGCTTACAGATGTTTTCTCAGGGCTTTCTAGTTTTTGTCACATTTGGTTTAATTATGGGAATTAGCCTTGCTATTTTGAAGGAATGATGAGGTAGGAAGTAGCAAAGGTTTTCTTCCCAAATGAGAAAGCATTAATGTTTATCTAACATGTGGCTGAGTGGGGCACAAGGTGTGTTAATGTTTTCTTTTTTTTTTGGGTGAGGGGTTTCACCTTTATTGTGATAGGACGGTGGAGATGGGGCAGGAAACAGGGAGAGAGCAGGAATGACATGCAGTAAAGGTCAGGCAAACAGGACCAGCTGCTCAGGGCACTTGAGAAGCTTACATGTAGTGCAGCAACCATTCGCTATAGAGCGCCCCCGTTAATGTTTCATTTTGTGACAATGTGGAGTCCACGCCTAACGCCCTCTTTTTTTGATCATTGGAACGTATGCGTGGCTAAACAATTGCTATAATAGCCAAATAGATTGAAATTCTGCTGTGTTTGAGAATCTAACTCAATTAAATAGAACCTTCTGTTCAGTGAAATTCATGTTTTAAGGTTTAGGTTTGTTTTTGTAGCCATTAGAATTTGTCTCATATTTTACTTTGGCTCCACTCTCTACTGATTTTATATTGACTGCAGCTGAGAACATGAATCATCTTTCTAGTCAAATATACTTATATTTATAAGCTCTATTAGAGATAAATCACCTGGTTAAAATGGTTAAAGGTCTCATTTTATTATTGTGCTTAAGTAATGATTAAACATCAGTGGAATATTGAAGGGATGGAAGGACTCAAAGAGAACTTAAAATTAACCTACAAGATTAACTGGACTGGTTGGTAGGTAATCCTAGTTACTGTGTTACACCTCTATTACCACCTCTGGCTCTTTATTCATGTGGGCGTGTGTGCTGAGTGTTGAAGTGGTAGGCCATAGCTCAGATATTATTGGCTGAAACATTCCTAGTGTGTCCCCCTAAAAAATCTGAAGAAGCAGATGTCAAATATATCCAACTCAAGTTGAGGTTGTAACATAACAAACTGTGGATCACCATGCCGTAATGGCCTGTAACGTGGGAAGCTTTTAATTCTCAACATCACACTTCCTGATTGCGTCCACTCCTTAGAGCTTTATTGTGCAAATAATAGGGTCACACACACACACACACACTCACTCACGAATCATCGGTCAGCTCCTCAGCGATCCAACACAAATTATTCTCCTGTTGACCATTTCAGGAAAAGTAAAGGGTGAAAAAAGGAGAGTGTGACCCGGCCAGCCCAGGCTATTTTAGTCAGGTATGCTGAGCCTGATTCACAGTGTCACATTTGGAGAGAAGAGGGAGCCTGGCCTGGTCCGGCCTGGCCTGGTCCTCATTACTGTGTGTTTGGCTTCACGTTAAAGAGTCGGACCCGGGCCTATTGTCACACTGGATCAGATGTCCAGTATAAACACCTTTAATCAAAGTAGGGTGTCTGCTCAGCGCTGCTCAGAAACACAAAGTGGCAGCTGGGCTCAGCCTCAGAGTAACTGTAGAGCTGCTGTAGCTTTTCCTCGTAAAGTCGCCGTCACACCGGCTTTCCCCCGAGATCTCCCAGGCGCAGCAGGGGCAGCGCCTCAAAGCATCTGCATATTTCCCCTCAGACTTTCCCTCCTGTAACGCACAGCGTTGTTAGTTTTCATCGTTAAGCACCAGGTCAGTTTAAACAGGGCAGACCACCCACTGAGATCGTATCGCCTCTACCATCCTCACCCTGGCCCTGCTCCACCCACTGACATCTGAATTCATCACCCGACGTTTGCCTCAGAAATAACCAGGCTGCCGTGTCTGGGAGATGAAACGGGGGAGTGAAACATTCACTCCTTTGTCACAGGGTCGTTATCATGGGACACTCTGTTAGAATATGTGGAAGGAAAAAAGAGATGGAAAAGGACTTGATGCATAGGATGAAAGGCGTTGTGGGGGATTGGAACAGATTAGTGCAGGGGAAGCAGTTATTTAGAGAGCTCTGTGGTAGTTTTGGGGTGATAAGTGAGGGCTGCAGGGGCGTGGTGTGTCTCCGAGTGGATTGATGAGTCGGCGAATGGGGCCTGCAGAACCCTGCCATTATCTGGAAATGAGTTACGCGTCCTCCTCTGCGACCTGGCCACCATCACGCAGCCCGGCAGTGAATGATAAGAACTCTCCAGACGCACCGCCACGGGACGTTAGCATACACAAGTGGACAGGAATATTAGAGATTGTGTGGAGGCAGTTGTGAGGGTGATTTATTGGATTTTCATCAACACTTGTTCCAGAGAAATACCTCTTTCAGAAACACATGGGCCGAGCTCAGAAACTAGAATCAAAGGATCAAGTTTCTCCCATGTTTTAAAAATGATTGATAGGGACCCTTGCTACCTTACCACTGCCAAATGGGCATTTGTCCACGTCAAAGTAGGTCCACTTGAGTTCTTGTTTTTGTCTCTGACAGACTCAGATTGTTATTCTAATATTATGGGTAGGATTCCTACAGAAATAGAGCTTGCTAGTATCAGGTTGGACCAGGTTTACCTTCAGAAGTGTTTAAGTCTTTGTGGCATAGATTCAACGAGGAGCTGGAAACATTCCTCAGAGATTTTGGTCCATCAGAAAATGGTTCACTGTGGTCATAGAGGGATGGACATGGTCAACAACAATCTTCAGTGGTGTTTAAAGGATGATTGATTGGTCCATGTCTACATGATTGAATGCACTGCTGCCATGTGATTGGCTGATTAGATATTTGTGTTAACGAGCAGTTGGGCAGGTGTACCTAATGAAGTGGCTGGTGAGTGTAATCAGTTTGTGTTGTTGTGTGTGACTTTCATTGGAAGACGTGTTTGTGTCTATGATGGTTACCCCCGGTGCAAAAATTACACCTGAAACAAACACATTTAACCTTTGTGAGTCAACAGTCCATCCATCTGCACTGACACCAGACAGCAACAAGCAACAAGCACATTTTGTTTCATCAGCAAGTGTTCCTTCTAATTGCCTCCCAAACGCTGTGGAGCAAATTAAAAAGTTTGGGCATATTCTGCTTCACTTGCTTTTCACTTTAGTTTCACACCTGCTCCAGGTGGATAAAGACGGATTACAGTTGCAGATATTTGGCCTCCACCCTGCCCCACTAGAAACTATATACAAACATGTACTTTTCCTTCTTGAATCCCAGAGAGCGTAGCTGTTATTAGTGTAAAATGCATAAATAAATACACATCTTTCACATGCAGATTTTCCATATAGACAGATTTTACCCATCAATGCAGCTTATTGATGCATTGATTGATTTTTCTGTGTTTTGGTCACTGTGGGCAGCTGAAGGAGCTGTGAATATATCTGAAATGTTAGCAAACAGTTTCCTATTTCCACATTGGTATTCTCTTCGAGTTGTATTCCCGGCCACATTATGAATGTAAGTCCAGTATTCACTTTACTTTAGGACTCTTTGGCTGCTAAATGCTCTTTGTTCAGCAGCTTTGTCTGTCTGCTGTTTGATGCTGAGATGGAGAGTTGACATAGAGTTATCTCAGGTGATAACTACAGATACCTTTGTGTGTCCCTCATCCTAATATTGACACTAGTGACACAAGTTCTTTATGTTGTAAATGAACCTAAACACCTCTTTAACGCAAGTTTTGTTTGACCAGTTAATGACTGACAGCTCCAGTGAAAAGTACAACTGCTGGAGAGGGACTGGCATTAGGCACTAAGGCAGAGGAACTGAACTAGCAGCTGGTGTCAAGGCAGGTTCCTGAGTTCTTGAAATAGTTCTTAGACGAGATGAGACTGTCTTCTCTGAACAAACAAAACCTTTAATTGACAGGTTTAGGAGGAAGTCAGGTGACATGGTTTATAAAGGAACAATGTCCTCTTTAGGAGAAGGAAGATGGGTCAGTAAAACACAGGACTTTCACACAGCTGTTGACTTCCTGTGTGAATCATGTTTATTATTGTAACCATGAGGTCCTCTAACCTTAAGGAAGTCCTTATTTGAACCCAGACTATGATCTTTTCCTAAACCTACACAAACTGTGACTTTTCCAGAACCTTATCTGCATGTTCATCAAAGTTACCTTTGCAAAGGTTCAGTACACCTGCAGCTGCTACCCTCCTGTGGGTCCTGTTGGAGGGTGTAGGTGCAAATGACTTTATCAGGACCACCATACTAACACTGTGGAGGTCCTGTCTTTGCTCTGACAACAGCCTCAACTCTTTGTAGCATAGGTTCCTCCAAATGTTGGAAACTTTCCTCTGAGATTCTGCTTCATGTCGACATCGTATCACATCATTTCTGCTGATTCATGCTGCCAGTGTCCTGTTCTACCACATCCCAGAGGTGATCTACTGGATCCAGAGCCTTTAAGAGATGGTAAACTGTAAACCATCAGCCTGGACTGTTGACAGTGATATCACTGACATATTTAGCCTCCAACAGTGTAGCATTAGTGAATGTGAATCAACTTGAATACTAAGCCTCACTCGTCAATGTTCCCCTCTTCAGAGGAAGAATAACTGAATTTTTCCTGTTTATTGAACCAGAAAGACTTCACCACTTTTGCTTTACTTTGATAGAGACATGAGATAAATCTCTGTTCACCAGAGATCCTCATGAGACCTGGACAGGTAGACAGTTTCTGGACCACCATGACCCAGTGTTTTATTATTTATTCAAGTGTCGACATTACAACCAACAACGACAGCTAATAAAATGAAGTAGGAACACTACGAGACAAATGTGTATATTAATGTGTTACAGCCCTTTGTTGTTTTCCTGGTGTGTTTCCTGGTTTCCTGTGTGACACTCTGCAGCCTGAGAGATGGAGAAAGTGATGGAGTCAGTTATTAGTAACTGCTCACTTCCCTCTGAATTAACCTGCACACTGAGAACGTGTTGCACTTCCTTTAATCGTTTTCTGTTTTGTTGAACACGTCTGTAGATAAAAGTCATGTGTGGCCTTGAGCGACGACACATTTAGCTCAGCTTTAAGAAATTAATAACCAATACAGAGATCATTTGCACATTTCATTTTCATTTAGGTTTCATTACATTTTATTTTAAATCATACACAATTTATCTGAGGGAGGAGTTTCTAATACTCATGCGGTGAAGTGGCTTTAACAACTGAAAACAATAAATAAAAAGCCAAAGCAGGACTCACAGTGAACATGGGAGAAGTTGGTTCTGAGACCAGGAGCTGGTGAAACAGACCAGTTTAAATAGTGGGAGATGATGATGAGGAAACTGGGAACAGGTGTGTGAGTGGGCAGGGGAGGTCAGGTGACTGGAGGTGGAAATTTCGTCTTTTCTAAAGGAAAATGGACAGAAAACTGAGACGTTAGAGAATTTAAGCAGCTGCTTCCAGTTCAACATTTCTAGGTTGATTCAGTCACTGAGGAGTGAGCAGTGCACACCTTTCCTCTCTGCATCAGTACAGCCTCAGTATAAGGGGCTGATTGTATATATGGATCACTCCTGTGATGGGGGGAGGAGGGATGGAGGAGTTGGGAGGGGGGGTGTTTGAATAGAGGAAGGAACCAGCTGTGAATGACAGGAAGCAGCTATGCGTTGGAGCCGAGGTGTGGGGCTCGGTGCGGCGGTGGGACAGACCCTGGGAAAGCTCCCTGCACCCAGCACACTGAAACAATGACGGAGCCCCTCCCAGAGCCGCCCTCCGTCTGCACGAACCAGAGCTGCAGCTACAACACTCATCCCTCTCTCTCTCTCTGTGTGTGTGAGTGCATTTGTTATTTCTCTCTGTGTCTCTGAAAATCCCTCACTCCATCCTTTCCTTGATTATGACTCAAGAGCGCCCCCCATGGGAAGAACATGAATATTTCAGAACAAACTGAGCACATGGACGTCACACAACAACAGAGAAAACATTATTCTGATCTCCACTTGATGTGCTCATTAATAATGAATTGATGATGTTCACACATCAAAACCAAGCTTTAAAAGGCAGAATTATTCCCCTCTGATTTGTCACTGCTCGTTAATGTTCATGATGACTAATAACTCTGTTTGTATATTCAATGAAAACAACTTGAGCTAAATGATATGTGTGTTGTCATAAAGGGAGAAGTTCCCAAATTAAAACAAAGTTAGTAAAATAGGATTTATTAGGATCGGTTGGTTATCAGAGTGTCTAAACAATCACCAAATGAAAACAGACATTTCCATAGACTGAGTCGTCGGGACTGGATCCAGAGTCTTTTGTCTGCCAAGCAGAAAGGTTTCCCCCTTAAAAAGCCAACTCGACATATCTGCATCAGACAAGCAAAATAAATCAGGCTTCTTCAGCTGAACCTCGTCAAACTAACATTCTCTTAAAGTACAAAATGAAATTCATCTTCAACAAACTGTAGATCAGAAAATACACATGAACACTGTTTATTAACAACATGTATAAAGAAGGTGTTAACTGAACACAAATCTGTCATTTAGTGCTGTAATGTCCCAGCTCTCTGGTCTGACCCGGTCTCACAGCAGTGTGTGTCCATGTACTGTTTATGAAATGGAATCTATTAACTTGAAATATTGACTTGTCTGTAATTGAAATCCATGACTTTGAAAGTTGTGCTCAGTGGTGCAGGTTGTCGTACAGGTTGTAAACAAGCTGATGGTTTTACTGAAACTGATCACAACCACAAGGAAGAGTCTGACACAGTGAAGCTGAGGCATTGAACAACACAACTTGACACAGACTGCAGCTAATCATGAATTTCTAACTTCAGGAGCTGAGCTCAGTCACAGTGACACAGTCACACACACATCAACATGTTTCTGTTGTATATGAGCAGCTACAGATACTGGACACAGTCACACACCCCTCCCACTGCAGGCTACACACACGTAGAAACAAATATAGTTAGTTAGTTAGTTAGTTAGTTACTTTATTGTCCCCATGGGGGAAATTCATTTTCACAGCTGTACAGGCAGGGAGACACCATAGCACACACCCACACATATAACACACTACAGTCATTTGTGACAAAGTACAGATATCACACACATGTGCAGACACAATAAACATACATGTAGAGGTCAGAGGTCACCACAAACATCCACATGAAATTAAAAACAGAACATTACTCTGAGAGTAACACACAGACTATCAGAGGGTGTAGTAACAGACAGATGGTTTGTTAGGAATATATAATCTATATTATATATATATACAACTTCACTGGACACACCGGACGAGCACCAAAGATAACACAGAGGAAGGGGAAATTAAATAAAGTAATACAAAAAATGAAGACTAAATAAATGATCAGGTTTGAGTTCCTGTATCAATCAGCTGAGCCTCAGAGCGCTCATTAACTCATTCTTTATTCTTTATGTAAAGTGGAGAAGTTCAGTTGTATTTTCAGAAAAAGAAAAAAAAGTGATGATTGTGTTTATCAGTTCTTTAAATGTAGAAGATCAGTTTTTCTCTGGATAATTCAGGGAAATCTACATTATTATGATCCACAGTAAATCACTGCTTTGCTTTTGGTGCGACTGGAAACTTCAGGAATTCTGAGTTTGCATTTGAAGAATAAGGAAATAATTCACAGACAAAAGATTTCCAGAGGCATTCACTTTCAACATTCACTTCCACTGCTGCAGGAAAGCTGCAACTTAAACACTTTTTTAATCCCTGAAAGAAAAAAAAGTCTGTTTTCTACCAAATAAACTCGCTGCTGTTTCAGTTGTTGGTGAATTAAACTTTCACTTTGGTTCCACCAAATGTTAAAAACTGGACTTGAACAGTTTCAGTCTGAATAAAAACTTGTCATCAGTCATTTTTAACACATTCAACACTAATCCTTCACCCACACATGCTCACACTCAGACTCCCACGTTCCCTCCCACTACTCGCATATACATGAACACAACACACTCCCACACACACACACACTCTCACACTTCCCTCACACAGAGTTACACACTGTTACACTTCCCACACACACACACATGCACACACACTCTCTCTGTCTCTCTCTCTCTCTCTCTCTCTGCAGCCTTACTCAGCAGATAGAGGCTGCGTCTCCTCCTGCAGTAGCTCTCCATCACTGCTCTGTACTGTACAGGAGCTTCAGTCTCCTCCCCCCTGCCCCCCCCCAGCCCCCCCCCCCCCCCCAGTGCTGCAACGTTGTCCAGACGTGGAGCAGAGGTTGTTGTCCCGCCCGCCTGCCTATCATCCCCCCACAGGGTGTAAATCAGCTGACGCTGTCTGGGGCTCTGCTGTGTGCCTCGGTGATGACAGATTTATGAGAGGGCAACCTTCATGTGAACCTGGCCTGTGTTTCACGCCCAAACTCTGCTTTAAAACTGAGGAGAAAAGAATCTGAGATGAGTGAACAGCATCCATTAGAAACGTCCACTGATGCTGTTTAAACTCTCTGAACACACTCACAGGTCGGTGCTTTTATAACAGCCGGCTGTTGTTCCTCTGATCATTTGGGAGTGAATCAGATTATTTTAGCTGATTTCACTTTGGTTGTGTTGCATCATGAAGCACCAACACTGTGGTGAAGACTTCATTCTCGGTAACCACAGGTGGTCCTGCTGCCAGAAACTCTCTCAATGCTTCAAGTTCTTTTTAGCAGTAAGAGAAAGACAACACTGCAGATACACAGACTAAGTCACAATGTAAATAGTAGTAGTAATAATAATAATAATAATAATTATAGCTAAAGGAATAATAATGACTAAACAGTGAAACATTATTAGCACTAACACTATCACTAACACTAATAAATGTTTAATTATTGTCGCATCATCAGTTGAGCTGGATCATGGGAGCAGCAGGAGACTCTACAGCTCCGGAGGCAGAACCCTGCAGTAAGAGACAGTAGAAAGAGAGAGAGAGAGAGAGAGAGAGAGAGAGAGAAGCACAGCCTGGGCACTAATGTGCTTGAGGGAAGAAACACACAGTTAGAGTGATGCAACGATATTAAGACAGTTTATAGTAGAAGTAGAAGCTGAAACCTTTGTTTGCTTTGTGAGCACTGACAATAACTCCCATGAAAAAAACTGCTGTCAGCCTGTGAGCATGACAAACTGTACAGCACTGTTGAGAAAGGACCAGGACTGGATTTGTAGCTATTAGCATAGTTTCTAGTTAGCTGGCTAGTTAATGCCACAAGAGTCTTTATAGCTGCTGTTTCAGAGTTTAATCTGCTCCACCTGAAGAACACCTCAGCTGTTAACTTTAGATTTTAATGAAAACACTTTACAACGTTCAGATTTAACTGTTAAAGAAATCTTGAGTTTTGATGTCGGGGTTGGTGGGGTTGCTCTGACTTTCTGAGTTGGAAATCTGACTTTGTTCAGGTTCAAACTTCTGACTAGGAACTCATGAATTCCGACTTCTGAGAACAACTGGAATGCAGCCTTACATCTGTAACAGAGCCCAGATGTTTTGGTTGTTCTGTGTTCTAACGTATTAGCAAACAGCTGCCTGTGATATTAGTGTTTGTTGTAGGTTGTGTTTCTGTCCACCTGACAAATAAAAGTCAGATACTCACTGTCCTTTTCTGCTCTGTCACATCTTCACTGACTCAGCAGCTGCCTGTCGGCCATTTTGGTGCTGAGCAGGAACAGAGGATGCTAACACGATGCTAACAATGCTATAACATCCCGTAGACTTCAGGGATAAAGCAGAACTCTAAAGATAGTTCTCTGTGATTTTGACAATGACTGACCTCTTTCATTTTTGAAATCTAAAATCATTGATTAGTGCAGCTGTAAGGCTAAATTATTCCCTTCTTTAACAACTCTGATGTACACAGAAATATGTGTAATGGTACATAAAGTTGTTGTTGTGCAGTACTTTTAATCCTTTTACTTCTCTGACTCACTGGTTAATCTTGCATTCACATCAGATCTGTGATACAAAGAACAGATATGGCATTATGCTGATTGCTGTGCCATGCTTTACAACAGATTAACTGGGGATTGTGGAGGATTGATTTTATCATAGTGATGTGTGATGCTGTGGGACTGCACTTTATAAATCATCCATTGTTTCAACTAATGGATTCAATTTGCTGTTCACTCAAACATCATGTGCAGCAACACTTCACCGTCCATATCTAACTAACCAGCCACATGCTGCTAAGACCTGACAGAGTGTGTGTTTGTGTTTCTTCTCTGACCAAGGTAAGGAGGAGGGAATACCCAGTTTGTTCTTTTCAAATGAGGTAATCTGGAGATAATGGGGATTACAGGGAGTTTTAGAGACAGAATAATAAAACAATAGGAAAGTGTCCAGAGACTGCAAAGAAAATAAACAGCTTAATCCCCACGTTTTCTGACGGAGCATCACTCGAGACCCGACAGCTACAGCTGCAGCTTACACACTGAGTCCACTGAGGTGTCTCCTTCTTGTTCCTGTTGCCTCGTCCACAAGAGCCCAGTGGAGGTCTTACTGAGTGTATTTACTCAGAGAGAACACACCAACACTCCACATAAGAGGACTTCACCAGACTGTCCTCCTATTAAAAACCACCACGTCGTCTGTGCAGCATCTTATTATGACCCACAGTGAGCGACATCTAGTGGCTGTAGTTATTATGACATCTGTGAAGTAGATAGACAGCAAGGTGGGAGGTGGTTGGGGTGGATGGACGGATGGGTCAAATAAACACAGGACTGTCACACAAGAGACCTGGGTTTGATTCCCACTTAGAACCTGAACCTAACCAGGTACTTTTTATGCCTAAACCTAACCAATAACGTTAACTGCAAGTTTATTATAGTTCGTACGCCTGTCGGCATGGGCATGCTGCCCCGCTGCAATACGTCCTGCGTCTACCATCCTAAATGTTGCATTGTATTTAGGAAACGGTCTTCTTAGAAGTATTTAAGTGAAGGAACAAACGACCGATATGGTTGAAATGGAGGACCGGTTGGTTTATTCTCTCTGCTCTGACATGATCATCATCAACCACAAACACAGAACAAATCTCCAAACTGACACGACGTCTTTGTGATTAATGAGCTACAGATCTGAATGAGGGATGAACACAGGTCCTGGTTACCTGACCTGACCGAGATAACCCCCGTAACACTGCCCAGATCCCAGCCCCTGTGTGTGTGATGTAGTAGGAGAAAGTGACATGTTAATTAGGAATGTGCTCTGCCAGGGGAAAATAGGAAGTCACGTCACCACAGAGGAATTACACTGGTGAAAAAATAGGCTGTAAAAACAAGTAACCCTTAGATGGTGTTTTTGCACATGGAGGACGGAAACGTGCTTGGCCCGGGTGTTTCTTTCTCTCTGTCTCTTTTTATTTTGCCCTCCCTGTTTCTATCTAACATTAAACCTTGGCTCAGTACGTACAGCATCAGTAAAGGTGTGAGTCTCCTCTCCCATCACACACCCTGCTGTTTGAATCCAGACAGACACGAGTCTTCACCAAACCACAGGTGAAAGGTCAGTGTCTCCAGCCTGACGCTGCAGCAGAGTGTTTCCTCAGGTCGAATGAGGAAAAGTGGGTGTTATCACATTAACCTGTCACTGTGACACAGTGACACATTCTAACAGCCTATCACATGACAGCATTAATGTGACTACAGCCAATCAGGCAGCAGCTGCACGTCCAAGTACAGACACATTTCCTGACCGACTGGAGGTAAAGAAGAATCAGAAACACGAGTGGAAGCAGAGAGAAGCTCAACAGTGAAGAACTGACATTATCCTCCGAACAGGAAACCGACAACAAAGGTCACAGCACATCAATTATATGGAAGTGGTTTGGTTTCATTAAAAGAGACGAAGCCCAGATGAAGACGGTCTGAAAAACATGTCGGTACCAACAAGGATGGAAACACAACAAATCTTTACAATCAGCTGAAAAGGTTTCATCCCAGAGAGAATGAAGATGCTGTTTGTCTGTCCACACCGAGTCCCAGCAGGGCTAACAGCTAACAGGACTAACAGCTAACAGAGCTAACAGCTAGCAGGGCTGAACCAAAACTAACATCTATCCTGACACAAAAACAGATTTAAAAATGACTTTGACCCAGATGTCTCTCAGTTAGGAAAATCATTTCTTGGCCCATTTGTTAAGATTAAAGGGTTTTGAATGAAGTGTTCAGTAACACACGCTGTTTAAATTGATCCCAATCTATAAAGATATTATCAGCTTACACTGGACTACACAGTAGGCAGATGGTTGTATGTCCTCTCTTACATCACAGATAAAGTCAGTAACCTCGCTGAGTAATTATGTTGTCCAGAGGAGCATACCAGCAGAACTAATGTGATTCTATAATAGATGATATAACTGAAAAAACATAAATGAGGCACCATCTCCAGAGAGTTTCATCACTTGTTCTCTCAGTGGTTCAGTCCGGTGCTGTAACTGAAGCACGGTCATCCTAACAGAGAGAGGATGAAGCTGATCTTACTCTATGTTTTTCTGTTCTTCTATATTTCATATGTCACCCAGTCCCATGTGGCCGTCCGTCTATCTGGTCTGCAGCATTGCTTCCTACCAAAGACGTAAATCTTCAAAAACAGGTCAGATAGTGAGGAAATGTTGCATTTGTCGGGGACTATTTCCATCAATGGATTAATACTAATTTGGCTGTGAAGTGAGTGTTTCTGGCAGCAGGATGGTGTATGTGGGATTGATCCAAAATAAACTAAAATATGTGTGTTCAGGGTGATGAAGGAACATGTCAACGACTCTTCTACACTGAATACATTTCAGCCACATTTTCCAGTCGTCTGTCTCAGATCTGATGAAACAGATACACACTCACTCACTTCAGGTCACTTTTATTTGTGCTCTATACTCAGTGTTTAAAACACTCTGAATCTATTTTCCTGCACTTACGCTCATATCTACAGTAATTGTATATTATATATTTTTATCAGGATCAATTTATTGTAGATTTTCTTGTTTTTATGAGAAGGAGAATAAAGATTGTTGCCTCTGAAGCTGCATTAATTGAGTGGAACAAGGTGTGAAAACAACATTTACTCTGAAGTTATTATGGCAATATCAGCATTTAGAGTCCAATATTCACTCTTCTTTTATCCCTGTTCTGGTCTCCACCAACACTGACACAGTCTTTCTCACCACTGTACAGTCAACACGTCCTGGACCAAAGGTCACGACACAGTGAGGACATTGTTGCTCGTCCACATTTCCTCAGGGGTTTAGTTTAGACCAGGAGCTGTGATCAGGGTTAGTGTCGGGATTAAGTCAAGTGTCCTGGACTGGAGCCTAACGAGTCGGTGAACACTGTAGCTCCGTGTTGAGCCGAGTGGCCTGCACGTCACTGTTTAAAACCCTGCTTTTAGATGTGAATTCTGGCAGGACGGCTGCCCTGGGTCCTGTTGGCAGAGAGATTTTCATCTGCAGCGCTGCTCCTCAGTATCTCTGAGTGCTTTTGGCCTTTCATTTTAATCAAACCGGAAATCACTCTACATTCCAGGATCATCTGATATACTGAGGCACAGTGATTTGATTCTTTTCTGAAAAGTGCACGACAGACCGTTTATCCCAGTGCTGCACGGCAACATCAGGAGCTTCTGCCTTTTATCCCTGATGGTGCATTAAACATGAACCTTGTCAGTTTGACCTCTGGATTGTTTCAGCAGTCCATTTGTATTCAGCACAAAGAGCCAACTCATGGGATAAGCACAAATGTTCACTCAGGCTGGAACATATTCAGCTCATGCTGACATGCCTTTACTTCAGTCTGTGCCATCTAGAGCAAACCTTCGCTGTTCCCCTCTGTTAACCCTTCTAAAGGTATAGGAGTGAAGACATGTTAAAGGACAGAGACACAGGTGATATCTTTTATTTCTCTTGTTGACAACAAACCCAGGAAATCAACAAATCTCTGTGTCATAATGATGTATTGTTGTCTACAATATTAACTGGTAAAAACTAGGGCTGTCAAAGTCAACGTGATAATAATGAGTTAACACAAATTCATTTTAATGCCAATAACTTTTTTGACACACAAGCGTCCTGTGATTATGACCCTTGGTCCGCCCTATAGTTTGGGAAATCAGGAAGTGACGCAGCAGTGATGTAGTTGATGGTGAGCAGAAACAAAGAAAGAAAGAAAAGAGTCTTTTGAACATCAAGTTCAGCTTCAAAGCTCAGCCACGTGGTTCTCTCAACTAGACCAAAGTTTACTGTCGATGTGAACTGAGTTACCACCGGAGTACGTCGAGTCTCAAACACCAGTCGATGGCTGAACACACAGCTGATGCAGAGAGCTCCTCCCCCTTGCCAAAGGCAGACCATGCTGGATAGACTGAAACAGAGACACCTGGACAACTCTACATGCAACAAACTTTCAACAGCAATAGCTGAATAAACGCTGGAAATAATTTACATTGCATACTTGTCCAGTCCCATTTTGTTAAGAGGATTTAAACCTTGAAAGATTCTTAACCTTTGGGAACAGTTTATTTTACAGAGAAATCTATGGTCCACTCACCAGCTCTCAGACTCTAACCCTAACCTTTGAGCCTAGATTATCTGCGTTTTGTTCTGTTGTGTGTGTTTGTAAGTGTGTAAACTTGTCTTGAGATGTGATCTGGTCAGATGTGTTTGAGATAATCGCAGTCCTCTCAGTCAGACAGACAGAGCAGAACCCCTCATACTGTGATCTGTGCCAGTTTGTGTCCTTGATGTTATTTGAGGAATACAGTAGCACAAGGTGGGGGATGAATAATACGGTGTTTTTAATGCCTGTCCTCACACAGTTTCAGTGCAGGAGATGAAGTCCTCACACCTGACATTTCTGTAAGAAGCAGTCAGTTTGTTTAGCACTGTGTGTTGTTGTTCTCTGTTTTATAATGAACCAGAGAAAAAGGCTAATTTAAACACATTTTAAGAACACACTGTGTGTGTGTGTGTGTGTGTGTGTGTAGTTGTCTAGGTTTTTTTCTGGGCACTTGAAATCTTCCTGCTGATAGAAATATGTGACAATTCTCCCCAGGGGAGAAGAAGAAAGAAGAAGTGAAGAGATTGGAGGATGAGGCGATTAAGTCAGGCTCTGATGAGTGCCGGTGTTTGGTTTTCATCTCAGGTCCATTGGCTCAGACCAGTGCCTGAAACAACAGAACAGAGACAAAAATGAAAAGAGAGCTATGAGCAGAGTGTACCATCCGTTAAATTGATCAGTCCTGCATCGTATCTCCCTCTGAGTTCTTTGTTTAATCACTGTGCTATCAAGGACACTGAAGATCCCAAAATTAGAATATTTGCAAAAGAAACATAGAAATCAGAAAATCTGCAAAACATGAGGTAATTCATCCATTTCTGTAACACTGAACAACATGGCAGAGGAAAGCTCCAACAAAATATATTTTATGAAACCAAAAGCAGGATGGAAAGTCTGCCGTCATGTAGAGGGGCAGTAAGGATAAGGAGGCAGTTGTTCCATGAATTCGTTGTGCTTGTCTGTGTAGGTTCTCAGTCGTTCAGGTCATGGTCATCTTCACTGTTAGTTCTGGACTTCCTTTAGTTTCTTGAAGATGTCTCTCATTTGAAAATCTTCATCAGGTCTAGAGGCTGTAATAGGACTGTTATAGGTGGATGATAGTTGGTGTCGTAGTCCACCACCTCTGTTCAAAGATGGTTGTTGTAGATGGACAAAGATGTCCTCCTTCAGTCCTCTCAAACCATGTGTCCTCTGTCCAACATGTGGACATGAGTATCCTCTAAAGAGTGTTTGTCACACACACACACCCCCCGGGGACCATCCCGACGTCAAAAAGGTGTGAGCGGCAGAGATTTGAGAGGCTGTTCCACGATCCGACAAGCACTTTGTTTGAAGCGTACTGACCTCCTCAAGGGGAACTCCTCTGATTTACACATCAAAGTTTGTTTACAGTGGTTGGGAAGTACGACTGAAAAAAGTGGAATAGAACCTTTTGTGGCTCCAGAGGGAGCTGTGTGAAATCTGATAAACTGCCTCAAGTGATATCACCTGAGTCAGAGTCAGCTGGGGCCAAAGACCTCAAGAATGTTGTCCATCCCTCCAGTAGAGTTCAGAGACCTGGAGAATCAATGCCGGTTCACTTTGAAGCTGCTCTGGTGGCAGGTGGTGACCCAACACTTCTTGTTTTTTCCTTAAATTTGTCACCTGTACAAGACATGTCTGTGAAACTGTTGACAATACATTTCCTGACAGACTCGACTGGAGGACTCTAGTGCACATGCTCTATGGGTATGAGGAGCGTGTATTTGTATAAGGAATTTCAGATAAAAATCAGTTCATTTCAACAGTTCAGTGGAGTTCACCTCTGGTGTTTAGCTGTGATGTGCACATTTGTGTCACTGATCAACTACAAAATGCCTGGTCAGTTTTGACCTTCCAGGGTTCAGAAAGCTGGAAAAGTCCAAAATGGAGGAAACCATCAAGAAGTCAAGCCAATCAACATCATGTGTTTAATGAAGTTTACATTAACATAGAAAGAACAAAAGATACAAAATAGAAGAACAGGGGTCTTAATAATCTACATGTTGCTCATTACTGTTGGGGCCACAGGGACCCTAAGAAGTTGCCTCATGCTGGGTTGCAGGGGCAACACTAGGGAGTGGCTTCTGGCTTCTGTTTGATGAGGTTGTATGTGAAGGATCTGAACACTTCTTCCACCACTGAAAGTTACAGAATAACACATCAAGCTATCAGATTGAAGCAGCAGTGTTCCTGCAGCTGTCAGGTTCTGCAGATTAAAATTGGTGTTTTTTTCAGCAGAGTTCAGTGGTGCTTATTTCCTGTCCTCAGACTTCAGAATAAAGCTTCTCAGTTGTTTACAAAACAAGGGTGCAGCCTGTGGTGGTAATCTGTATCTATGTAAGGGGGAGGTAGAGATGTACTCATCACTGGCCTGCTGGGTCGGTCTTTAGATAAACAGGAGTTCAGTGTTAGGATGCCATGGCAGAGGTGGGCACAGCACCATACCAGCACAATACCTTCCTTTAACACACGATCGGACACAGCTGCTGAGGATTACACTTGTTCTGTCCTCACTGCATTCTCACTCATTCACAAAGGATTTCTCTCTTCTCACCTGAGGATAATACATCCAGCCTCTTCATACATCTCTCTCCTCTCTGCTGGATGTAACCCTAAGGTGCCATTCTTTCATCTGGAGAGCACTAGAAAGATGCTTTATTGTAAATAATATTACAGTGTGTGTTTGCAGGCAGCACACAGCAGATAGTTCTCTCTGGTTTTATTGATGTTTAATAATGTCATGAATCACTGCTGATGCATCAGTTTGACATTGAAAACAAAACCGAGGTTAACAGTAGTCTCAGTGCCAAAATAAAACCCTGATATTGCATTAAGAGCACAGCAGAGGGAGATGGAAATGAAGGGATATGGTGATTATACTTAAGGGACTCATCACACTAATTAAATTTTGCCTGCTGACTGGAGATTTGAGAGCTGCACTCCCAGGTGACCTCCAGTTTTTCTAGCTTTTAGTTTATGCTTATTTCCTTTATGAAGAATTATGCATGTAAAGAATTATTTATAACTTCTGTTTGAACCTGAGAGCCAGCGTTAGCATTAGCAGCTGTTTAGCTAAAGGAAACGCTGCAAGTTCAGCATCAAACTTTATTCCTCCAAGTCCTAACAGACAGTAGAACTGTCTCCAGCAGTGAAAAGCAATGCCAGTGATTCACTTCTTTTCTTCTACTGAGGTTAGCATGCTAACCAGCTAGCCCCAGCCTGTATTATAACAGATAGCGTCCACACTGTCCTAAAGCAGTAGCGCTGCTCTGGGGGCGTACTCTGACCTCCTGTATTGTAAACAGGGTTGGAAAGGGATTGTTTGGTCATAAACAGACATGATGCAAACTAGTACAAAATGACAGTTTTCATTTTTTGCTTTATGTTTTTTTTTCCAACTACATTTAAGTTCCCTGTCACAGGTTAACCTGCGTTTAGCAAAATTTCAGTTTATTCCCATTAATTCTTATGGAAGGTTTGAAACCCTGATTGTAAATACAACTATTTCTGAAGCCCCGTGGCCATCTCCACCACCCACTCCCAGTGAGAAACTATGGCCAGTGCCATATGGCCTAATGCAGAATTAAAAGTTTAGAGCCTGAAAGAAAAACCTTGGTTTATTACAACCTGGTCTTATTTTTGTAGACTTCTAAATTAATAAACTGTAAGGAGAAAAAAACATTTGTCACTGCAGGATATTAGCACGGTAACATTTGCTAATTAGAGTTAGCTTGTGGTTTACATTCTGTGAGTTAGACAATCAGGCTAAAGTTGTAGTTTGTTTACAGCCGGTCTTATCAGCTGATCAACTGTCTGTTAGCTCATCAAACTAACAATGTTGTTAAGAGTAAAACCCAAGTTATAATAAGCCAGAATCATCTGATGATGTGGATGTGGACAACTTTTGAGGGATGTTTCCCAACATGGGCGTAATGACACTCACAGCATCATCCCTGCAGCCATGTTGAGCGTCGGAGGCTTGGTGGGAATTGAACCTCAGAGAGTGACAGCATTCAACAGGATTTCCTGATAGTTGCACAGTTAAATGATGTTTCACCAGCCGAGGTTGTCATCACACAGAACAGTAGGTTTTCATTTGACCCAGATTTGCTGTTCCCAGCGTGACAGATAGGAACAGCATGTATGTATCACTCTAGGGCATGTTTTGTGAATATGATGTGATGCATTCAGCCTGGATCCACAGTTAGAACAGAAAATGAAAACTGTTCTGTGGCTGGTTTGTCTTAGGTCATATTTTAATGGTCATCAAGTATCCCTAATGAGGTCTCACTGGCTTTTTTATTTGGTGCTGACTCTTAATAACACCTTCTGCATCTTCATTAGACCTCAGATTCCTGCTAAATATTTATTGGAGCATGACATACTGGTCTGACACAGGGTTATGAACAAATAACACAGACGACTCCATAGATACAGTTATAGAGAACGGACTGCTGAGACCAGAAAGTGTAATTAGCTCGTCAGAAATCAGCTCATTTCTCTCCTCACCTTTGATTTTCTGGCTCAGTGGGCTGGAAGAGTCAGAACTATACCCGCTGCGCCATATTGTTGTCACATGTGATTTATGACAGGGTCTCCATTGACGCTGCACATTGAATTCATTATGTCAAGGATAAAGCAATGGGAAAATCAGTTAATGACTATGTTTGAGTACATTAACATTTCTGCTTATTGTCCTATCATGTGCCCCCACTAGGAAAAAATGATGAGACAATGTTATTGTCCACAGTTTCCACGCTTTACACACACACACACACACACACACACACACACACACACACACACACTGGATATTATTCTCCATTCATATATATACTTAGATCAGTTTAGGCCACGTCGAGACATTTCTACTTTAGAAAATACTTAAAATGGCTCCAGAACATTTTGAGTGAGAAACAAATATTTTACTGTTTTCAATTCAATTTATTTATTTAAAAGAGTTGGTACAATTTCATAAAACACATGATTATACATGGTTAAAAAGCCAAGATTAGCCCAAGAGGATTTTTCATCTATAGTCCCTGTTGTATTGTACTGCATCACAGATAGGACACATCTTTCTTTGGTAAAGCCAATCAAAATAATCTTAGATGATTATAAATCATAGAGGTTAGCGACAACATTTGATAAAGTCAGGCGTTAGTATACTTCAGACCAACACTCTGACAGTAGCGTTAGTTCATTTTACCTGGACTTCTTGTTTTGAATCCACAGTGTTTCCTCATCAGTTTTGATTTGAGCCTTCAATATTGGAGACAGAGACAAAAGCTCCCCTGGTAGTGATTCAAAATGAATCCTACAGAGGCTCATGTATTAATTGAGATATTGTTTTAGGCTGCTGGGAAGATAGTATTGATTATCCTGATGATGGAAATTCCACTTTGATCAACTTATTGTGAGTTTTTTTATCGTGATTGGACGATAGACATATTGTCATATTATCTCATCCCTATGTATATCTAACATCCAAGTAGATACAGGACTTCCCCACAGCACTGCATTGAAATAAAGATTAATCCTGTTCTTCAGCCTTCATCTATTTACATATCTATCAATTATATTCTGCCAATATCTCGTATGTAGGTGAGAGTAACAAGAATTATTAGAAACATTCTGATTCCCCATAAAGTGTAATTATTCAGTAATTACATGTGAGAGAAACCAGGGTTGATTCACAGCTGGGTTATATGAAGGGACCTCCTGCTGTCACACCAGACAAACAATAGACTCACACTAACACGGTGTACATCACTACTCATTTAGTCATACAAAATGTACCTATTACAAAACGCAATCGCAAACACAAACATATCATTTGCATACCGCATCCTCCTCTAGGGTCTGTGTTCATTTTATTTTTCCTCAACTGTCCTGCTCTAAATTTCCCTGAAGGAGACATAAACATGGTGCTGCTTCTTGGCCAGCGGCTTGAGCTAATGCTTGAGTTTAAAGGTTAAAATCATTTCCTTGAAGACCAGGTGAGGCCCTCCTCTCATGTATCCTGCAGAGTATCGCTCTGTCACGCCTCCGTCCCAGCTATACCCACTGTAAACTGGACCCAGTCTTTTACTATGTGTACACATTATCCTCATCAGGTATGTTGCAAACCACAGTAATCTCCATCTCTGGCTGCTCTAAACACCTTTTCTGAATTTCTAGTAACCTAATCCTCTCTGTTTCTCCATGCCTCATTACAGCCTGGAAGAAAGGAAAGGTGGTGAGTAGTGGTGAGAGGTGGCAGGTGGTGGTGGAAGTGGATAGCAGGTGTAGCACATATAAGTTGGATTAGAGAGCTGGCATACCCATGTATGCTGATGGGGCTGGAGTTGTGTGTGAGTCTGTAATCCATCATAAAGGTGGTGGGTTGGTACTTCACAGCTCTATTACTGTAGTTTACTGGGCTCACTCCTGAAATTATTTAATATTAAAATTGATTCATTGCGTCTTGTTGGGATAAATGCAGAGTAAATTCAGTTTATGAGTCAGGTTTCCTGTTAAAACACAATCAGAAGGGCCAGCTCTGTTAACACACGTCTTATTTACAGTGAGCGGTTTGCTCTTTACTCATACGCCTGTTCCACACATCATGCATTGTGTTTTAAGCCCCCTCTGATAGACATCTGTCAGCTCTAACACAGCCAACATGACATATTCAGCTTATATCAACCCCCAAAAAGCCCAAAGTTCGGATGAAGAAAGTTTGTCTGCAACTGGAGCACACAACATTAGTAAATATACTGGAAACTGCTGTTCAATGCTTTTTGAACCTGGACCTCTATGTTTTGGCTATAAATGATTGATAGGGACTCAGTGGTGGAAGAAGGAGGCACTTTTGTTTATTAATATCAGCAGTCAAATTGCAGAGTGCAGAGTGTGGAAAAAAGCGGAAGTAATAATAATAATAATATTAAAATACTAAAACAAGTACAAAACTCTACCAACAATTAATTAAAATCAAATAATAGATTCCATATTTTTCATATAAATATTTTATTGCACACATGACAACAATTTTCAGTCTGTCACAGCAGAAATGTCACGACTTCATCTAAAACATATCTGCCTCCTTCCAGAAACACCCTCTGCTTATCAGCTGGGACATGATATCATTCCAGCCACCCCCTACTAATGTGTTTGGATTCTGCCACTTCTGATTGGACAGTTATTGGGAAACTCTGCATGAAGTACACAACAGGTAAGACAAGACAAACAGTGACTGAAATAACTTCCCATAATAACATACATGATGGGCATCCTGCCTCTTTCTGGCCTCCACTGGTAAAACAGTCATTTTACCTCCACAGAACTCACAGGAGCTGCTGCTGCCTCCGTGACTTTCGAGTGGTGTTTAAGAAAGTATTCAGTCCTTTGCAAGTAAAAGTACACACAACAACACAAAATCATCACCAGCTATCATAGGTGTAGCTCTGGCCAAATCTTAAGGGCTAACGGCTAATTCTGCGCTCCAGAGCTAACAGGCAGTTTCATGGAATGAACATTTTCTAGTCATTACACATTTTACGAACATTTAGGCCTAAAACCAACAGATCTTTTCTCTCCACTGCATCTCTGTTGTTAAAAGGCGGTCAGAAAATCAATGATTATTAAATCACTGTATCTCATCGTATAGTTTTAGTTTTGTTTCTTACAAGGCAGAAATCTAAATTGTCTGTTCATTACAAAATCAATGTAAGTTTCAGAGATGTTGTCTCCATCCAATCATCAAAACAAAACTTAAAACAAACTTATAGAGACAATCTAATAAGACTGAAACTGGAATTTTCGACACATTTCCTTCGTATCTGTTTTGGTAGCCTTTGTAGATAATGATATCACAATCCTGGTTTGCAGTTGGTTGTAGCGCGCAGTACAGTATATCACATGTCGTGGAGGCAAGATTTCCAGTTGGAACCGTTACACAGTATGAAAACTTTAAGCCCTGGCTGCCAGTCCTTAGATTGTATTGGTAGCAGCATAGGATATATTGTAAATGAGTTTTAGGATGCCCTGTCTGCCCTAAAGAAAGCTTTTGGAAAAGAGCGATCCTGTCCCCCTCACTTATGGCACTCCCAAGCCACTTCAAATGCTTTCGTAAACCAGCTATGCAGATGGATCAGAGCTCCTAATGAAAACACATTGGCTCATAATCCCCTCCATAATACAGAAGGATTCCATATACAGTTTCAGATTAAACACCAATAAAATCCAAGGCAATTTGTCAGAGTCTGCAGCGATTCATGCACAGGCCCTGACATCATCTGCAGTCCGTCAACACACGAGCGTCTGCACTCAGCCCTGAGATACCTGTCAGGCTCAGTATGGTCGTCATTCAAATATCAAACATATATTTTCCGGTACAGTTGACCTCTGATGTAGCTGCAGCCTGTGTCAAGCGACTCCACTGAGCCGTCATCTTCAAACGTAGATGACTGACGGATGCATATCATAGGGCCCTGTCATTGGCGGAGGATAAATATGAAAATGCAGTTGTTACTTGAGGGTTAGTGGGTGAGGCAGGCATCTGCCATTAGCGTTCACAAGCATCAAGGCTGGCACGAATCCTCATTAACAAAGTGCTGGATGAGAGTGGGCTGTTTCACGGTGAAGTTATTGTGCTGGTTCTTGCGTGTGCCGTCCTCCAGGTGGATTTCTCTGGCTTCTCGGGCTGGAGCCAATTCCTGGGCCTGCTGCCTGAAGCCTTTGCATAAGCTCTACTCAGATTACCGGCGGGGAGCTGGCCTTTCTTCTTAGCCAGGTTTGATGCCAGCAACTGTCATCTGTCAGCAACATCTATAGGAAACAGCTTGTTTTTTCAGTGATGGATTTTCTAGCTGTACCCTCAGATCCCCATTATAGGGCTCATAACAGATGCTGTCGTGCTTTTAAACTCATTAACTGCATCCACACTGTGTTGTAGTTGTCTTTCATTAGATTGACATCTAGGGGGATCTTGGTTAAATGTGGATTAAATTGGATCAAGTGTTCGAGTTCAGATAATCATCAACTTTACAGAAATTTGTGCGTTGGATCATCAGAACCTGCCAATCCTGGTATCAGTTTGGGTTTCTACTTTAATATACTATTTGACATATGAATGAATTTGAATAGCTTACATGGCCAATATTTGCTGTACTACTGCTGCCTCAAGTTAATCTACACAATGTCAATAGCAGAGCCAAGTCGAATAGAGCTTCATCTCAAATATTCATCCGCGGAAATCTTCACTGATTGCAAAAAATATCCAAACCTTTCAAGCCGTTGGAACAGTTTCGTGTTTAGCTTATGAATAAGTAGAGGCAGCTCATTCCAAATCCAGCAGAAAGGGATGATATATATACATCATAAGTATGTATGACTCCCATACCAATAACTCCTGAGTCGTGGAAGAACCCTGGCGGACCTGTATAATCCTTTTTGGCGAATAGCTACTGGTACAAATCTTAGCACGCAATCCCAAGATCCATGGAAACATTTCCAGGACCAATTGGCTCGAACCATTAGGGGCGTTCACATACATTTAGATGATCCTCTGTTTGCATTGCAGGCACAGATAATCTGTATGCCACAGTGGAAATTAGGGCAGAAGCGGCCTGAGGCACTGCAGAATAGAACCTCCATATTTCACTTCAAAGAGGCGGTGGCTGAGTAGAGCAGGTGTGTCTTGTCCGAGTCAAGGCGCAGGGTGGCCAGGCTGCATGGAGGAAGGAAGGTGGAGATCCCTGCAGGCCAGGGCTGTGTGTGGGAGTAACAGGGAATCAATGCATGTCCTGCCATCTTAACAACTCCTTCAATTTAAAAGTTATCGCTATAGTTTATGGTCAAATACAAAGTGCTTAACAGCCAACCACATAACTGTGAATTTAGTCAGCTATGAATATTTTGGGAGGAATCATAGCTGCTGCCTGGTTTATGTTTTCTTCTACTGCAGAGAGAGGTTACAGAGAGGAGGGGTCAGGTGTATGGTTGGAGATACAGAGCTGGGACTTTGACATTAATGAGCAGCGTTAGTGAGTGTTCCAGTCACTGTACTCAATGAAGACTTGGTCCTCAGATTTACACAGTTCAGTTTTCTCAGCATGAGAAGTGCAGGTACAGCTCTAAAATGACTTATTTAGAAATATATTTTTTCCAACGAACACAATCTGTTTTATTTACAAGGACACAGAACATCTGGAACATTAGTAAACATGTATAATACGTATAAACCTGCAGCTCAACAAGCTCTGAGCAGAAATAAAACCAAACTCAGCATCAGAGCTAGGCTCCAGGTTGTTTGAACAGAGGGCAATTCATAGTTCCACAGCCTGCAGGTGTTGAAGAATAAAGACAGTAAATGTGATGAGCCATCGGTCTCGGGAGACTGTGGCCTCTTCAACTCTACAAAGGTTGAAGGTTAAGGTACATTCATTCAGTTACAACAGGAACAGTAGAACTTTTTGATACACCTCTGAATTGTGTTGCTCAGTTCTCCAAGGAATTGTAGATGTTTAATTTTCCATTGTCTGAGGTCTGGGAACATTTGACTCCTGCTGGGATAACAGGGTTTAGAAGCTGAGACAGACACTGTAGAACCATGTACATAAGAGTTTGATCCTCTAGGACAAAGAAAGATACCTCATCAATTACACAGTGGGATCATCAACCTAAATGAGTCAGCTGACATCAGTGAAACAGGTTGTGAACAGTTTGCTCCGTATATAAACCCTGTATAAAGAATGAACGGTAGAGAGGCAACAACATACATCCTTTATTTATTAATTATCAAATAACAATGGAATCCACACAAATATCGAACGTCTTCCACCTGTGGCTTCAGAAAATGAACACAGTAAATGATCATAATAACATGGAGTCTTTGTGTAGATTCATGCACAGAAATCTTTACAATATTATGTAGGACTTAGACACACACCACCTAAATTAGTGCAGGCTGTTTGATAGTACAGTCTGCATCTATTTGTATATTTTCTCGAGTTAAGCGCTGTTTCTCCTCTAATAAACCCTCATTTAGTCCGGCGGAAAAAGGCGAAGAGGGTTACTCGTGAGCAATTTATACCCCGCCTGCTCTGAGCTCGAGGTCCCGCTGACATCGTAATCTTCGATAATCGTGCATCTGGAGAAAAGCTGTTCCTCCATACTCTTTCCTGCTCTGACCTCATGGGTTCTCTGCTCTCATGTGGATAAACTCTATATGGGATAGTAAATATATGTTTGTGCCATCAAGCCTTCATGGTGACTCTCTATTCAAGCATTGCTTATGGGGTTATAGACTTGCTAACATGCAGTGAAATCTCAAAGTATCAGCAGAATAAAATGTGAATCAGTCTTTATCGGCCTTTGTACATTCAAACAAGCAGAGTAAGATCAGTTTACTGGGTGATTTATCATCACACATCGGTCTGCTGTTGTTCACTTTCATCAGCGTTTCTCTTCTAGGCAAGTTTGTTTTCCATGTTGAACTTAATATTTACAACAGGAACTCTCATCTCCTCTGTCACCATTTCTCTGCTTTTCCCTAAAGGACAAAAGTATTGATACAGAAAAAGCAAGAACATAGTGTGAAACTCTAAATGAATAATATGTTGCTCCATAACAACTGTAGTAATATTTATTTATACAGAGTTTATTTACAGTGACAGACTTCAGGCTCTAAGGTTGTATGGATCATGAAGAATATACAGCTCATGTCAAGATATCGATGGGCTCAGTTTTCTGTTCCTTGAAACCACAAACAACAGATCAATGACCGTGTGTGGCCTATGAGGCGCTGCTGCTCAGAAAGTTGTTTTAAATGTGGAATTTAAATTAAAATAGTAAAAACAGATGAATGGAAGCGTAACGAGAAATGTGAAGTCTGATCACAATGGAGCCGACCACAGTTTAAACACAGAGTCAGTGATGGGCGTCGTGGAAGGCTCTCAGATCCTTAGATCCTCTTAGAGACACATAATGCTGCTGGAAGTGTAAGTTTCACACATTACCACAGGTTGGTCTGTCAACAGATCTGTCAAGCACCTCTGAGCTGACAGGTTTTTCTGATCAGCGGGTGACTTTGTTCTTTTTGCTTTTGTGTTTCTCTTAAAGAAACCCATCTCTTAAAGTTGTTAGCAGAGTACCAGTGAGACATGAGCTCAAATCACACGTCACCACACCGCTGTGTTAGCACAAATCAACATAAACATCACAGTCTGCTGCAGGGGCACAAACAAGGCTTTCTCTGTCTGAGCTAACCTTCTCTTTGCACTCAACACTGGAAAGAAAGTAGCAGTGTTCCCTTATGGCTGTGTGTCATAAAGCAATATTCTATTATAGTGTTTACAAACCTCAGAGAAGCAGAAAATATTCTGCTGCCAGAACTATGTCTGGTTTAATTACATGCATTAAGTGTAGTCACGCTCTGGGTACGTCATCTGCTAACCTCGATTGACGCCTTACCATTATCACATCTGCAGAGGGCGTGAAGAGGTTTTCTTCTGTATTTAAAGGAAGTAAACCCCATGCTCTCACACCACCTTCTGGCCATCTAATAATCACAGCCAAACCATAAAACATGTTTTTGTGATCTGACAGGAACCATAATGTATGTCCTATTATTCTCTTTTTCTGAGTTTTTTTAACCCAGGGCAGAGGCGAGAAATATTTATTCTCTTCAGAGGGCTGTAACTTGCCCACAGCGGGAGGCTAATTCACATGCTAGTCCATTCAACCTGCCTAGTGTCCCTGCTGCCTCCCTAGCGAATTTCTCTTATTCCTCCCGCCTGCTTCAGGAGGCTGTGCTTTCGTATTCATGGGATATATGCATTGTGTAGTGGTTTTCTCAACCCGGCGTGACATCGATATCCTTTCCCTGGCGTGATTCAAACCTGCATCCATTTTTCAAATGTTTTCATCTGCCTTATGTCTGTTTCTGTGTTTTAGTGTCACCTTTTTCCCTTTTCTTTTCAACAACAGGAGAACCATTTGTTTCTTCATTTTTAAATTTGACATTGTGTTCATGTCACCTGGTTTCTGGTAAAATAAAAATAAAAATTGCTTTAAATTCCAGTGTATTTCAGTCTGGTATAAATGCGTGGGGCCGTTGTTTCTCTAATAAATGATAACCATTGTAGAGATACAGAGTAAAGGCATATATATTGTGAAAACACTAAACCTTTCTAAATTAATTAAAGGTAAACACAGGTTATGGCCGTTTGCATTATAGGTCAGAGCACATTGACTATGAAAAGCACGTAGGTTCCTACAAAAGGTGTGATTGGTTAATGATCAGTGAGCTGTCGGACTTATTTGAATTCAGATGTCTGGACTCAAGATGCTGGGGCCAATCAGCTCTGTAAGCAGGATGCAGTGAAATGTCATCTTCTTGAATCAGGCCAGAAGATTGTGAGCGGAAACTGTCCAAAACAGCTCAAGCCTGAAGGACACCAACACAGCTGCAGGATGTTATAAATCGACTCTCGGAAACAACATCCTCGCCCAATCTCCTCATCCATGATTAGCATCAATCACAATCTGTAACCTGTAATTCTAGGGTTGGTGGTTCATTCCAGCTCTTCCTGTCCACATTTCAATTGCAAATTGCTGCCAGTGTGTGTGTAGAAGATGCATTCTGGAAAGAGTATTGGCCCCCATTAGTGGAAATAACCTCCACTTTTTAAAACAGAATCAGCTAACATGAACATGATGTCAGACTGGACTGGTGATGCCAAGAATTTAAACAGCACTGATCTGTCAGTGAGAATCTGTCAGTGCCGACTAGACCTTCTTCCGTAAACTGATGAAACGTTGGTCATTGCCAGTACTAGATGTCAAGTTGAAACTTTCTGGTGCATTCTGAAACCATAAATGATATGATGAGCACAGGGGTTTGCAGCAGCAGATGGGTGGGATTTACATCTATAAAGGCTGATCTTATTCAGTCAGTGTTGAAAAGTGATCTCGGAGAAAACTTTTAAATGCTTGTGCTCTTTAAATATCCTGGAAATTTTGCACAGTGCCACCCCTTTTCGTCTCTGAAGATGTTAGAAGTAAAGGATTGCGTGTGAAGCATTTGACCCCAGTCTAGGAGATGAATTTCTGTGGCAGCTGATGGAAAGGCTGATCTTTACTCAAGCCCCTACTACACTGTGGCATTTTACTCCTTCGACCACTTGATCTTCGCCAATGTGTCCGCGGTAGAGGTCACTACAACCTCTGGCCAGCGTCTGCAGACTGGAAAGAAAGCGCTTCTTGTTGTGCTGCTTGTCACAGCATATTTCAGTCCTCCTCCACTAAAAACCATGATGTTGTAACAGCTCATTAACACAGAACACATTGACATTCGCGCCCTCTGACATAGCCCTGTACTCCCTTACCCAGGAATCCTATAAGCTGATATTCTCTGTAATGCTGTCAGATAAGTCAGGAAGTGTTGTTTTCATTCAGGTGAAGTGTAGAAGATTGTTATCTAACCTTTATTTTAACAGGCAGCTCAATTTTAAAGTCTCTAATAGAGCACAGCTCTTTGTGTGATGATACAAACACCAGAGAATAATAAAGTTCCCCTGTTCTACTGTGGTTGATTGATTGTTAATTATCTCTCTGGTGACTGATTTTCGTTTATGTGATTTCAGCCCAGTTTGGTTGAGCTCAGCACCTTTGAAATTTTCAGTTTGATCTGTTGTGGTCAGCAGATCAATTAAAGTATTGATGAACTTTCTTCCCATGTTTTTTAGGTACAAATGATTGGTTGTTGGAATGATGATTCAGTATTGTCAGTTCACTTTGATGGCGATGTTAGTCTGTGGTCCACCACTCTGGTTCAGACAAATATCTTTTCTTCCAGTTTGAATGAATAATCGTAGGAACTATTGGAGTGAATGGGCATATGCCATGGATATGCTGCAGAAAGGTCTAGAGAAACATTAGAAGTCTGAGTGCAGGTCAACTGGTGGTCCTAAGACTCTAATTGTCTTCAGGACAGATCTGAGTCTCAGAGTTTGTTATTTGGGGAAAATAGCAGAGATGTCAGTGAGCTGTTTAGGTCTCGTTGTAATAACAGATACTACATTTTAGTTTCTGTCTTTCACTTCAGTGTGTTGAGAGTCAGCAGCTTGATAAGTCTTATATATCAAAATACATCAAACACTTGATTTCCCATGGAGAAAAAAAAATCTTCTAAAGATGCTGAACACAATAAATCATAGTGCAACAGTTTCTAAGAGTTTTTCAAAGTGCAGTATGTTAGACACAAAAGCTTTTACGGTAGATCACTACAGGAAATTTATGAAATTGGTAGCAGCATCCCAAATGCTAATGCAAAATGCCATTAAGTAAATAGTGCTCTGATTGATAGAATGGGCTGATTGCTTGAACAGTATGAGTCTGATTGCATGAGTAAACAGTCTTGGGATCCCACCAGCAGATTCCACCCAGTCTGCTGATGTCCTCTTTACACCTAGGGTTCAGCATGATTCGATAGTCTGCAGGTCAAATGATCTGCCATCAACCTCGTCTGATGATGGACTTTTAGATATGGTTTAACCTCAGGGCGTTCCTTGGTGTGGTGTTCTGTGCACACACAAATCAACTGAAGTAGATGTGGCGAAAATCAGAAAAGAGCTTAAGAGAGAGATTGAAATGGGAAATATCCATATCCTTGGCTGGTCCAAACTCTATTGGAACCTGTTTCCTTCAGGTCACCAGTGTTAATAATCTCCCCCTGCTGTTTCTGTCCTCATTTGGGAAGAGAGAATAGTTAAATCAACCAAGTTAAGCTGCTGGCGGGCAGTTCTCCTTGATCTCGATGGTTGGTACCTTTTTGACTGTCAAACCTCCACAGCAGTGGCAGGTTCTCTTGCTGTCTGCAGGCGCAGCGATGAGCAGTGCTGCATACCAGCACAGTATCCTGAGGAGCCAGGATAGCACTCTGGATGTGTTTGATAATGACAGGAGGAAGAAACAGCTAGGTGTGTGAGGAGGATTTATTTTTTGGCTCTGTCTAGCACCTCTGCTAATCCCAGAGACTCTAATGTTGTGCAGAGGCTGCAGGGGAAGTGTAGCTAAGAGCCAAATGCTATTGCTAGGTGAGGATTAGAAAAAAATGAATAAATGAAGACATGACAAGTGTTGCACTTAGGTGTTATCTACCTTACAGCCTATGAAACACGTCTGATCTCTCTGGTGGTTGGGATATGCATATAGACCTTATTTCCATGGCGACAGTGATGTGTTACCATGCTGATTACCATGATGAAAGTAAATAGAGAGACAGCCAGTGAGTTGGTGCTGGGGATGATACCTGAGCTACTATTTTAAAAATGGTAGGAGGAGAAGGCGTGAGAGCTGAAGTACATCAAAACAATAAAAAACATCCTCTGTTCTGATGAAATACGTGTTAGCACATGCAGTAGACCAATCAGGAGGATTGTCTGAGAAAAAGCAGTTTCAGTCATTTTTTCTAATTGAACTCATTTTAACCCCTCCTCCACATTCTGTTCAATTACTAATCACAAAAGAATTTAGGGGCGCTTTTGTGTTTTGTTAGTTATGAGGAACCTCATTTATCATCCGAGTTATTTGGTTCTCTCAAAGGTCAATGACTTGTCGGTTGAATAACACTTTTCATGCAAATAATGTGCTCCAACAACTGTTGTTCCTCTTATGGGGTTCGGGGATATTCTACTGCAGCACATGTGAGATAAAACACACCCTGTCACATGAAGTGACATGTATTGAAAATCTAGAAGCTGTTGATGGCCCTGGGCGACATTCCTTATTGATGTCTAACCTCTGTCTGACTAGCGCCAACCTCCCCAGCAGGCAAGGAATAATGCAGGAATAAATGAGCACTGACTAAGCCTTCAGCCTTCTCCCACTGTTTACTCAGCCTCTAAAGAGATAAGATAAGATGGAATAATCCTTCATTAGTCCCCAATGAGAAATTTACATCATTGCAGCAGCATAAGTGATTGAAAGATAGAAAGACTAAATACAAGTAAGGGCCAAGATAAAAAAGATGAGCTATAAAAATATACACAACAGTATAAACATGACAATGTAATAAAAAATATTAACAGAAGGGCAATATACAGGACTTTATACGCAGACAGAAAATGAATACAGATGTTGCACATTTGAAGTGGAATTTCACACAATGTGTAGTATATGACTGATAGCAGCTATTTTGGATTAATTAAAATACGAAACCCTAGTGAAATGGTCCATGTGAGTATATGTGTATTATTAGGAGCAGTGCTAGTTGTAGTCAGCAGCAGCAGGGAAGGAAGGACCTGCGATACCTCTCACTTCACACACTTTGGGTGAAGCAGCCACCTCGCTGAAGGAGCTGCTCCGATGCTGTCAGACTGTCACCATGGGGTGGAGCTCATTGTCCATCAGGGATGATAGTTTGCTATCATCCTCCTCCTACAACCTCGACAGGGTCAAAGAATTTGAGACAGAGCTGAAGCTTTGCCAGTCAGCTTGTCCAGTCTCTTCCCATATCCGCTGTCGAGATGCCTGCACAACCAGACCCTCCGTAGAAGATGGCTGATGCAAACGGTGTCATAAAAAGTCCTGAGGAGTGCCCCTGCACTCCAAGGACCTGAGTCTTCTGAGCAGGTAGGCTGCTCTGACCTTCTCTTATAAAGTGCAGTGGTGTTGTCTGTCCCGAGTCAGTCTATTGTTCAGCTGAATTTTTGAAATTACTTATAGATGTCACTCCCTGGATGTTCACTGCCAGCAACCATAATGGAGAAATACAGTCTTAAACAGTGTACAGCTAGTACTGGAATACCTGGTAAAACAACCGACTCTTTCCACCTCCTGTTGGAATAAAACTGGTTTCTTGAGGGTATCTCTCATCTGAAAGTCTTCCCCCTCAGTTCTAGAGGCTGGTTGGAGAGTCCCAGTGCTTAACCTGTTGGAGTGGTCCTGAGGTCGCCAGCCACCCTGTCTTCGCAGGCCAAACTAACATCTAGGGATCAAACAACCCCACTCTCACAGCAGCTCATGTCCCTTATGCATGAAATGTATCTACAGTTGGAGAACATGGACACAGATTTACCAGCGACTTTGTCAGAAATAAGTAACAACATTTAATAGGATTGTCAAGTTTTTGGTGACAGTCAAATATTGGTTGTGGTAGCTACATCGGCCGCCTTCTCTGTTAATGATGTAGGAAGCTTCAGTGTGAGTTGAAAAGTGCTCCTTGAAATCCAGCGTTACATTTTCATGTACATAGGTAGGTTTGATCAAACTGTAAACATTACAACAACAGATTTGAAACCTGCTCAGGACTAATAATAAATTTATTGTTGTTTAGAATTGCAGCTGGTGACCCCGGCATGTTTTGTCTTCATGGTGGACCACTGGTCTACCAAAGAGCAGTGGTTCAGGACTTGTTCATATACCAGGGACGATAGTGGACTGATAGTGGACTATTTCATGGACCTGGTGTACGAGGAGAAACATGACTCTGAACTTTCTGGCTCTGTGCAGGAATGCAGATGTTGATTTATCAGATCTACCACTTGGAAGAGATCAGCCTCAAGTAGCAGTAGAGTTGAATTTAAGTATTATTGGCCCCACAGAGCAGTGTTAGCTCAAACCACGTTTCACGATGGTGGTAACATTCAGACTAGACTCCTTCAGGTTAGAGTGGATTCGGTCTGTTTGTTGGTGCTATTACCTCTCTAAGTGTTTGTGACTATTTTCTGTAAGTGTATTTGCATACCTTTATATTTGGAAACATCTGTGTGTGAGTGTGGAGGACACATGCACATACACACACATACTCCTCCACCTTTAGGCCACACACACCATGTTCCCTTTGATCTGAGACGCCAAACACTGCAGAGCAGAATATCACTGATCCACCCAGAGCAAAGTGATTCACTGATTCCTCCTCGAACCTGGTGTGTGTGTGTGTGTGTGTGTGTGTGTGTCGTCGGCTTTATTCCAAAATGAGATAGCCATCATTATAAACGAATGGGAGAGAGTGAGAGTCTATATTTTACATTATTGATGGGGTGGAGGTGGCTTTGGTGCCAAAACACAAAATGGGTTTAATGGGAGTTTATTTGAGTTTTCGATCAATACCAATGATTAATTGATTTCTGGCCCAGGTGCTGAAAACAAAGAACACTTTTCTTCTTTCTGTGGAGGCAGGGAAAGTCTCATCAGTTAAAGCTGCATTAAACAGAGTGTGACCAGAGGACAGAAGATCTGACGCTCTGCTGACTTATTAAGACGTTAAAGCTGAGGTGTTGGTCTTCATCATCACATGTGGAGTTCAGAGAGGAGAGTTTAAGGTTAAGATGAGCACAATGAAATGTACAGAATTATATACGTGAGCAGGTCTTATAAATAACACCCAGTCACTCTGTGTTCAGAGTCTGGGTGACATAAGGAATCAAAGACTTGTCCCTGGTGGTCTGATGGGAGCAGCTCAGACTCTGAGTGTAGTGGTTCTGAAGTATCTGCAGTTGTGTGTTCAGCCTTCCTGCGTACAGCTCTGTCAGATATATCTCAGAGTTGTTTCTGTGACTTGCTGATCACCTTCTCTGCAACGTTAGCAGTTTTGGAGAGTTTGTTTTTGCTCATTGTACTCAGGTTATTGTCTTAAATGATAAGATACTTGGCTCCTGAGAGCCACTTCAGGTATGTGCTGGCTAACCTTCAAAGCTCCTCAACTTCCTAATTAAAAACAATCGTTGGTTAGCTCTCTTAGAATCTCTGAGTTCTCATTAAAGGTTAAGGTCTGATCAGTCATAAAAGTTCTGCCTCCTCTACAGGTTGATTATTCAGGGAGGATGTTACTGGTTCTCCTTGGTTTAGTTCTGGACACATTCATTTCCAGTTTAGTGCCCTGACACCAGTTCTACAGTGTGGTGTCCTGGCTAAAATAAACCTCCTCATGGATGGTGTTATCTTTGAGGAGAGGACCAACCAGGGCTGCATCATCTGCATAAAAGCACAGGACAAACCCTTGTGGTGCTCCAGTGTTTAAAACAAGCTCCTGTCCATTAAGACTCTCTGAGGTCGGTCAGTTAAAAACTCCTGATCCAGTGAATCAGACTCGTTAACCTTCATGTTATAAAGTCACTCTGAAGCACTGTCAGTCTGTACAGTGTTAAAAGACAAACTGAAATCAATAAACCCAACATGAGCAGATGATGTTGGTTGTTGTAGGTGTTTAGTTATTTATAACCCGTCATGATCTGAACAAGGTGGTTTTACCCTCCTCCTCTTTTCCTCTCACCTGTTTTAGTCTTTTTAAAACAAACAAAGACTTTGTGTTAACGTCTTCTGTGTGTTCCTCTAATCGGCCCCCTCATGTTGGTGGGGGGGAGGTTGACCCAGCTGTGGGGGTTTGTTATGAGGTCCCTCCTGTGGACTGAACAATTTCAGAGCTCAGGCTGCTGGAGTGAACCATTTATCCAGGCGGGGGGAGCAGAGTTATTTTATCAGCTCAGGTTGTTTGTCGTTGGCTTTTTAAACGTCCATATTCTCCATGGTTTTTTGATCGACTGCAGTTCCCAGGCACATTGAGACATTTCATCAGACAAACACACACTTGTTGCTCGTCACACTGCTCAATTAATTTGGATAAAATGCTGTTTTCATGCCTTTTCATTAATTTTCCAATGTGTTCTTATGAAGAAGTGTAAATTTCAGTGACCACCCGTCACTGTCAGGCCTCTCTCTGTCAGCATTTATCCTGTGTGGCATTTCTGTGCACTTTTGTCATGTTAAATTATACAGTCCAGAGACGGCAGAGTCTGAAGACTGACAGAGTCATAAATACAGCGTCTGTGATTCACTGTGACTGAGCTGCACAGAAACACTGAACACTGACAGCATGACAAAGGAGAAGGCAGACAGCTTACGGCACATGGTCCTTCTTAAACACTTTATGAATACAGTGAGGATATGACTGTGGAGCAGAGGTCCAAACCACAGGAATTGTTATTCTATATTATATTATATTATATTGTATGTAAGTGTGACATGATAGTTTCAGTGCTTCTTCAGGCTCCAACACCCTGAGAGAAATTATAACTCAGAAAAACTGTGGCCAGATTTTCTGAGGAAATGCACAAATTAGATTTAACTTAGGTCCATTATCTATTAGCTGGCTCATGTGTGAACACAGAAGCTTTGTGGAGGTGAAGAAAATATTTGTCAGAATCTTAAAAGTTCAGAACAGAAATAATAACAGAGTCCAAAACATCTACGCTGCTCACAGTCTGGTTCTGTTTCTTACAAACATTGAGGTGTTATTGAGGTGTTAGTCAAACTTTATAGACAATGAAAAGGAAGAATGATAATCAGATGAATCAAAGATGTAAAGAATAAACACAAAGCAGTGCAGAGGTGGATCAGAGCAGGTGGACTGACATCTGACTAAACTACTGAGACAATTAAACAGAACAGGATTCATTGTCTAAGGTTAGAAGAGTTAGAAGAGTTCTTCTTCTGTCAGGTGTCACATGTTAAAAACACATTCTCCCACATTCATCCATTCATGTTTCACACATTAATTTAAATAAGTCAAATAAAGGGTTAGAGAATATTTCACCCGAGATAGATATTTTATCAACAATAGCTGCTGTGTTTTTATTTCCATCAACAGTTTTTTATTTATCTAGGATTTTCTTTTTTAATGTCAGCCACTGCAGCAGCTCTAAAGACGTGACTGTTTCTCAGGTCACAACTTTGCTTCTGAGGTTTCATACAAACGTTCATGCTCCCCAGAGGATGGATGATAATGAATGAATCCCTGACTCCTGAAGTGTCTCCTGCAGACGTTCACAGTCTTTGTGACTTTTCATCAGTATCATCAGAGGCAGTTCCTCTGGTCTTGTTGTTTAACTGATTCAGGAGCAGCTCTTCAGTCGTTCTCTCTGCTGAGATTTCTTTGTCCTGGACCTTTGACAGGAAAGATTTTAAGAAATATCATTGTAAAGCATCAAAAATCTACCTTCCAGTCACATCAGGAGAAGATGAATAATTCTGTAAATTAGAAACAGTTTTATAAACTAAAGATGAGTCTGTTTGTGGTCACAGAACTGAGAAGTCTTTTGTTGTCGTAGTTATAGAAGGAAACGTGTTTGGTGACTCTGAGGGAAACCAGCACAATGAAAAATAAAAAATACACAAAGGCCCTGTTTGTTCTCATCCACTGATCTTTAAATGATGATTAATGACTAAATTGATGTTGCTCCTTTTGGTATAAATGCAGAGCTGCCACCTGCATGAGAAGAGAACGAACACAATCGTCCATTCTGAGGAGAACCAGTCTCTGTGCAGCAGGTCTATTATGTGGAGGCGGCTGTTGTGATTGCCTTTATGCTCATACATTCAGGAAAACTAAGTGTGGCACAGAAGTCCCTTTTCTCCGAGCCGGAGCTCAGACGGTGGGAACAATGCAGGCGTATCAGGAGCACAGCGGAGGGGAAACATCACTGATGTTTACCTTCGTCTGCCATGCCAGCTTCCTGCTTTTATACCACAGCCATGTTTGTCAAGTATTGTTCTGACACAATGATGCCATTCATCACGGCCTCAAACGTGGACGTACGGCAGGTCTGAAGTCTGTGACAGGCCTCTGAGAGCCGGACAAACATGACACGCTGACGTGTTGGGATAGTTTATCCAACGAAACCTCAGCTCTCAGCTCCACAACAGTAATATTCTAAAGGAGGAGACTTTGATTCGTCCTCCATCTCCGTCCTGACTCGGCTCTGGATCAGACCTTTTCACAGTGAATCAGGATTAAATGGTGTCTCTGAGCCGTCGAAGCTGCTCGTTAAGTGTTCAGCCTGGGTTCAGTCTGACTCTGCATCTGCAGAGGAAGCACCGAGCAGTCGACTTCAAACACAACAGAAAACCTGTGAGAAGCTTCACAGATTCTTATGACAACAAAAGTTTTTCTCTAAGTTTGTTTAATCTGAGCATGAGATGAAGACAACGCTCCGATATATGAAAGCTTTTCATACTTAAATGATTTGGACCTAAACTGTCAGATTAGCAGCTGGTGTTTCCTCCTCTGGGCTTTAAAAGACCACGTTCTGCTCGTTTTCCGGTTCATCGTTTTATCTCAGGGGCAGACTAGACACTGTTTACAGACATTAATGTTCACAAAGCAAACACAACTTTTTCTTTTCTCAGTCTGTTTTAGCACAGTCTGCTGTGATGGGTCAGCTCCCACAGACTCCATGTTTCTGTTCTTCACAGCCGCTCTGAGGCCAAACTCCGCTAACACAGTTTAGCTGCATCTCTGTGGTGAATGTCATGACGATAAACCAAAAACACCTGCACATGTTGGAGCAGGAGTCTGATCCAAAAACGAGAAGAAATGAACCAACATCATAGGTTTCCTTTAAAGACTTCCACAGGTAAAAACTGTTTCTGCTTTATCTTCACTTTCTTTTCTTCTGTAAATTCTCCTGCCAACAGCTACGATCTGTTGTCGTCCCGTCCACCTGTTGTCCTCATTGTCACGAGGTGTTGGAGCCTTGACCAGTCACCTGACCTCCCACCTGCCTGCAGACAGGCCTCTCATGACCCCATTATCTACAGAGTTCACACTGGAAACCTGCACAGTGTCCTGGTCTGTGTGTGCTGTAGTTGTCGTCTCCAGTGAAATCTTTCCGGTGTTAGTTCAGTGCAGGCTGCTGATAATAAACCACAAAGAAAGCCACATGTTGGTGACAGAGTGAACTGACACACTGGCCCAAAGTTGGAGCTGTCCGTCGTTCAGTAGCAGCAGAGTCCTGAGCGGCCAGCTGGCCCACAGCAGCTGCTGAACCCTGTCGTCCAGAAATAAATGCTGCTGCATCAGATCCAGAGAAATAGAAATGATGTCCATTGGTGTGTAATGCCCCGAGCAGAACAGAAACACTCTCCTCCAGACTCTGTGGTCTCTGGCCTCGTCATCGTCCCTGCGGTCTGTAGTTTACAGACGAGCTGAACTCACGATGTTCAGACGTCACATGAGGTTTGTCTGTCCTGCTCTGACTGTCAGTTTACTGTGTTGCCTCAGGTTCAGGTGATCCACTGATTCATGTGTTTGTGGATCAGGTAGTAGTACTTCTAAGAGTGGTTATTTTACTGATAAAGTATCCAAACATCGACTCACATGCTTGGTGGTGAGACGTCTGCTGCTGGAGCTGAGTCAGGTCCAGATATTCACAGTATTCACACTGAACTGCTGCATGGCAGCTAACGTTAGCATTCTGAATGTGAAGCATTAACTCTTCCACCACGCTGCAGACACTGTAGGTTAGAGATGGAGCCTCAGCATTAACCCAAAGATAGTAAAGATACTTCTTTACTCTCTCTCTTTATGAGTACTTTTACTTCTACTTGAGTCATTATATTATAAAGTAACAGTACTATATATACTTTACTTGAGCACAGTTTTTGTTCACCAGTTAAAGCTATGATTTAACTGACAGTCACTCTGACCTGTGACCTGTGGAGCAGCTGAGGAATGAAATATATGGAGCTGAGGAGGATGGGAAGAAAAAGAATAAGAATGATAATAATTGAAGGGTGATTACAGTCCCTCCAGAGGCTACAGTTATTAATGTGTCACTTCCAATAAAGCTCTTGCTGTTCAGATTTCGGTCGTCATGGAGATCTCAGTCACTCCTGAGACGGAGGCAAAGGTTAGAGTCCGGGTGATTCCTGCTGCACGGAGACAGAACACGTCGGCATCGCTGCCACTCAGTTAAAGCCCTGCTCTGTTTGTTTTTATCTATCACCTCTCAGCAGATCCATCCACACCTTTCATTCTGTCCTTATCTCTCATGTTTGGATGTCAGGTTTTAATGTGGACGGAGAGCTAGAGCAACATTAGGACACAGCTGATTTTCATTCAGTAATGTGCAGTTCTAAGATGAACACAGGACCTTGAGATTAATCTGTCGGCTGCTCTCTGAGGACGTCTGACTCTCCTCTGACTCTGGCTGTCAAAGAGCCGATAATAAACCAAGGTCTGTCAGTGAGGAGACGCAGAGAGGTTTCACTTTCACTGAGAGCTCTCATGTTCACGGCCAAACCGTCACCTGCCAATTGTGACTCCGTTGTATCAGAGGTCACATAATGATTCAGTGAAGAGCCTCATTCACTCAGTCCAAACACTGTTAACCCTCGAATGAAGCTCCACGTGAAAAGGCTGAGAGAGCGAAGATGACTGAGTTTACAGACATGGTACCAGCTGTGTGAGGTGCATTATGAATTTTTATAATGCTTTACTGTGGAGGTGTTCATTCACAGGGTTTCATTGGATTTGTTGTCAGTTGGTAAAATATAGAAAGGCTCCTTTAAAAGAAGTACGTGTAGTTCAGGAGCAGAATGAGCACGTTGGCAGGAAAATGGCGTTACTCAGATTGTCATCACCTTTTTTTTTTTTGGTAATGTTGTTTCATCAAATTCCCCTTTATCCTCTTTAAAAATGACCTGAGCAGTATCAGAGCAGTATCTGACCCAAACAGCTCTGGAGCAGGAATGACAACATGTTCTATTCTCAGAGTGTGAGCTGATGTTTTACTGAGCATGGATGTGATCTGAAGTATGTTATCCAGCTCACTGTGGGGGCGAGGTCACTTCCTGTCTGCTTCCAGCCCAACCAGATAACAGCACCCACTCTAAGCCCCATGGGAGTTTTTTTTCTTACCAGGAAGTGAACAATGGACAAACCCATTAGCTCTCACATCAGACCACAAACGGTCCAAAATAAGCTTCCATTACATTTCCCAGTCACAGATCATTTCTGGCCTGTTGCTCTACCTGTTGGAAAAGTCATCAGTGGCTTTTTGTTCCTGGGCCACCTGTTTGTCCGAGTGTTGATCAGGTTATTCAGTGTGTAGGAAGGAAGTGGAGCTGCTCTGGGTAAATCATGGTGAGAGACAGGAATGCTTTTAGGCACATGACTGAGCTCAGGACTGACCACCAGCCTCCCACCCTTTATTTATATTCTCCATCTTTACAGACAGACAGACGTTCATGCTAACGGCTAAAACACCATCTGACTGAATTTATCTTTTAGCCTCGTTAGCCTAGCTACAAGCTGAAATATCTCAACAACTGTTGGATGGGTTACCTTTCTATCTGATGAATGACTGAGGTGATCGTCTGACGTTTTCACTGTCACAGTTTCTAACAATGACTAGTCCGAGATACGTTTGAATCAGGTTAGTAACATACGTGGACACTTCACTGTTGGTTATAAAGGGTGAGTTGATATTTAACGTTGACTGTCAGATTATCCTACAACATAATCTGATGTGTATCTGTAAGATTTGAGGTTCTTCTGTGTTCAGATCCTCACCTCTGTCAGAGCTGCTGTCTGTACCTGCTGCAGTTTATTCAGCTGCCTTTTATTCAGAAACACAGGCTGGAATATTTTCTTGTGTTTTCCATTAATATATTATAGTGAGGAAGTGAAGGGAGAGGATTATAGTTTTTGAAGCATTTCTGAAGTCAGAAGGTCCAAAGGGAGGGAGGAAATAAAACATTCATCCTCTTCCTCTGCTATCATTTCTTACTTTGCTTAAGAAGATTTTCTTTTTCTTTATTTTGCCTCTGTATAATTTTGGTGCAGAGAGCCTGACAGCATGATAAACTGACTTCATTAAAGTACAAACATTTTAATGGATCTGTTCAGTCTGTGGTATCAGGTGCTTGGATCCAGGTCGTCTATACGATGTTCCATGTGTTAAACAGTAGAAACCTTTTAATTACTCCAACACTTCAGCTGAGGTTCAAATGTAAAGTACTTTATGTATGTGCTGTGTTAATCCCCTGTGTGACTGTGGAGGAGGAGATCTACAGTGTAACGTGCCTCATCACTCATCCCACGCACAGGCTCATGAATATGGATCCTCACCTAATCCTGAGCAGACAGGTGAAGCTCACATGTGGAGCCCTCTACACCTGAGCGTGGGGACCCGGAGGTTCCCCTGATGAGGAGGATCCAGCTCCTGAAGGGTTAGTTTGATAATTACCTGTCTGCTCGATGCAGATGAGCACTGGAGCTGTTTATGAGCATCCTGTTTGCCAAGAGATTTCTCTGAATCAATGAATACAGAAACATTTATCACAGCATCTGTCATGGGCAGCCTGAAATCACAGGCTTGTTATGATGTCAATACTTTAACAGTCTTATTAGTGTGTGAAGGATGTGATTGTAAATCCCATATAAAGCTGAGTTAAATTTAGATCCGACACCATGATGTTCTTCCTCTGTGTGTCTCAGAGATGACATGAGTTAAATGGCTTCTTTTATCTTCCACGCAAATTGAAAAAAGAGAAATGTTTTTTTAGTGTGTGCGAGATGTGAAGCTGTGTGACTGATCCAGTTTGATCCAGAACCTCAAACTATGAATTCATCTGAGCTAAACGTAGAAGACAAGTGGAGTAAAACATGGTAAACATCCACACAGCTGAGGAAACACGTGAACCTGAACTCAACAACAGGAGCTGGATTTAACATCATCCTGCAGTCTGCACAGGTTTCTGTTCATTCAGAAACATCAGAGTGGGAAGATCATAATAACTTCATAACAATCACAGTTTTCCTTTTACTTCCTGTTCTACATCCATGAGCTTTCAGATACAGGACATAATGACTGATAACAGCTGCTCTGTAGCAGGTCAATCCCTCTAAAATGACAGGTGATCAATGAATCAGTAAATGTGTCAGATTATAGGTTATCAGGTTACAGATGTTTGTATGCTCAGACTGTGGTGTGGTGAATCCTCATCTTCCACTGAAGCTCGAGTATCTTGTTTCTTCTTTTTCTTTTGTTTGCGTCTGATTTAAAATGTGTCTTAGACGACGTCTCTCGTCCTGCAGGAGTGTCCTGCTCTGATCAGTGATTGATCAGATGTTGATAGTCAATCACTGCAGCAGTGTGTGTGTGTGTGATATCATAGATGGCAGACCTGAGAGAAACCTCCTCTGTCTCCTCTCACACTCAGCTGATGCAGGTATCATGAGCGATGCCTTCAGGGCCTCACTGGTGACACTATGGAGCATGATTGTGCCTCATGTGCACATAAAGTGAGGCCTCAGGATGTGAACCCACAGTCCTGGACTACAAACACCCCCATCCTCTGAATCCATTGCCATTTTTATCTGGACATAACTCAGCCAGCAGCTCTGAACTCTTCTCTAAACGACAGATTTCAGTCTTTGTTTCTAAGATACATTTCTAAAGATAAAACACTCTGAAATCATGTTGTCATGGTTACAGATTGTTTTACTGTATCTGCAGGGTCATACTGGATCCCACAGGTAAATGGGTCAGGGTTCAGGTCAAAGGTCAGGGTGAAGGGCTGGGCTCTGTATTAGCTCACTGACAGGTGTGTGTGGGATGGTCCAGAGGAATGAAGGACAGCTGTGGACACTGGTGTGTGTGTTGACCTCTGAGTGTCTGTTCCACACAGCGAGCAGCTCTGAGGCAGATCATCATCAATCATGGATGAAAAATACTCTCCTCTGTCCCTCCCAGGCACTTGACCTTTCCCAGACTTTTTCTCAGGCATTTCTTCCCACTGTGATATCTTAATAAAAGATAAAGTGCTGAGGAAGACATTACCCTCCAGAGAGCACACACAGTATAAATACCAACACTGGTGCATACTTCCATACAGAACAAAGCCTCTCTGAGGTTATTCTCTCAGGACGATCGAACCTTAACCAGCCTGCACTAAATGAGCTCATTAATACATCTCATCACATCATGTCAGACTTCAGAGACATTCTTATTGTTAGCATGTAGCCTGTTGCTGTGCTGTTAGCTTAGCCTCTAATTAGCCACAGCTAGCAGCTAGTGTGCCATGCTAACTGTGGTGCAGTGGTTTGTGTTAGCTGCAGGTGTCTCTGCTGCAGATGTGTCTGTCAGACAGAGAGTATGAATCAGTGAAGCTTTAACTGAGCTTTAGACTGAGAAAACATTACCTTAAGTTCTTCATCATAGCCTTTATATACAGCTGTTTATATGTTTCTTTGGACAGAGGTTGTCTGTTGACAGTCAGGTATCTACATTAGGCTCAGTGTGTCGAGATGACCTGAACATAACCTGCAGCGCCTCCTCGGCCACCTCCTCGCCCACTGGCCCCTCCCTGTGGAGACTCTGCCCCCTGTTTGCCCTGTCACACTGAGAACTGCCCCGCTGTGGCATTTGTCCTGTGGAGGAGTCTCTCCAGAGGAGCTGGCAGGACATTTCCATCTCCTCCGCACCAGAGCCAGACAGCAGCATCTTCTCCCCCTGAGAAAACCCTGAGTGTGGACAGAGGACCTGCTGGGCCCGGCCTCTGGGAGTAATCCTGGTTTGGCAGCGCACTAATAACTGTTTCTAAATGTTTAGAGGAGCGGGATTAATCTGTACCTGCCCAGCTCCTGTCTTCTTTATTAGCAGGGGAGGACTGAAAGAGGCAGACACAAAAGACAGGAAAAGAAGGAGATGGCAGAGTGATGGACAGTCAGCACAAATTGAAACAGAACGAAGCACAGAGATCTGTAATAAGACCGGCTTCTGCTGTAATGAGCATATTTCTCTTATACATCAACTCAAGGTCAACGCTCTGAGAAGCTGCTGTAGCAAAGGAAGGTAAATCTCTCCTCAGTCTAATCTAAAAAGCCCAGTATATTACCCAAGTTTCACACTGAGAGCTCCCAAGACCCACAATAGATGTTAAAGGACCGCCAAGGGGAACACAAAGGCCCTCAAACCTTTATGTAACCATGGCTGGCATGTGGTCAATTTGAAATCTCCATGGTAATTTCAGGAGGATAAGACCAACACAAGAGCTGAAGCTCTGCTCTGGCACAGACACTGTTCCAGTTCAGGATGATTTGATGCTCAGCCATCATTCACACGAGTATGACTACATGTAAATCCACAGAGGGGCCGATACGTAGGGTCAGTTCATCCATAAATCCATGTAATGAAACAGGCTGGTCCACTGGAGTCTCAGCATGCTCCTCTCTGATTGGTCAACCTGTGGAAAAACAGGACAGACCACTGCCTCTAATCTCTATGTAACCTGGAGTCCACTGTCCTCTGTTATTGGATCGGCCACTAAATCCTATCAGATATATTGCGATCTAAGAGGCGCAGCAGCCGGGGCCGGGACCAGCCACCTGTAGTCAGTCATCATTAAAAGCTGTGGATGAGAATACCCTGTTTGTGTCAGTGTTAGTGAGAGGAGTCGGCATGGTGCTGGGCCAGGATTAAGGCTGCTGAGGAACGGTGGGAAACATCAACAAGAATTTCCCCAAGACTGGAAAAGTCTCAGGACAGTTAAACTGTGGAGAGAGAGACATTGAGACGATACAAGAAGAAGTTACAACTGCTGATGAGGAGAGTCTGACACTTATTCACCACAGAGAAAACTGACCAGTTAGAGCTTTTAGCAAGTACAGTTTGTTTAATTCTAAACCTTCAAGTCTCACCAGGTTAATGTTACACCTTATCATTTATCATTAATAATTTAACACAAACACACTAACAGATGGAGGCAGTGGTATTCCAGCAGCTTCCAGTAAAATCCCTGTTTTTGTCAATGGAGTCTGGTAGTGATATATAGAGATGTTTGTGGTTAAACTAAAATTATCTTCTTCTTTAATAAAAAGCTCTGTCTCTGTAGGAATCCTATCATCATGTTGTCAGACACTGAGAAGAACAATCTGAGTCTGTCAGAGACAAAACAAGAACTTTAGTGGACGGACTTTGACGTGGACGATCGTCCATTGGATTACATTACAGCAGCTGTCCTTAGTGGCTGGGTAAACCGTTCTTGTGGAATACTGCACAGATTTTTGTCCATATTAATCATTTACTCCCAAAAACAGGTTCAAAAACACCAGTTATCCTTTAAGTAAGATTCAGAACTTCAGAACTTTATTTTAGATTGTTGTTACTTTTGTTTAAATAAACCAGGTTCAGAAATGTTGGACTGATCCTTTAACAACTGTAACTCACTGTGAGTTTATGAAACAGACCTGATATATACAGTTCTTTCATGCTTTCAATTTTTTTTATTTTTGTTGAGGAGCAATATCTGAGCAGACAATGTTTTTCTGCCCTGACGGCTCAACTCTTTACTGTTATTTTTACAGTTAAATATTCCATAATAACTCAATAATTCATCAGATTTTAATGCCACCTGGTCAACTTTTTTCAGTTTTTGTCCGAGCACTTTACTTGAATAAACTCCGACCTCTCACTGAACTCCTGTTTTTGATGCACTCACACTCTTTAGATGTTTAGTCTGATGTTTTGTCTCTTTTTGTTTTTGAATGACCGTTTGAACTCGAGAATGGAAAATGAAGTCCTGATAGAATCCATTTGTTATAGTCACTGCCATTTCCTCAGGCAGTGTCCATTTAGCTTCGCTCAGAGCAGGTTCTGACAGTAAAGAGGAACCAGGCTTTCACAGACAAAGTTCCTGTGTTTTCAAAAAAATCTGATCTTTTCCTTCAGGATTTTATCTTTATACTTCTCTTGTTGTCCTGGTCGGTTTAAATTCTTTTCTTTAATGTGCTTTTGCCAGATTTTATTCCATTCATCACTGTTTCACCTTCTTTACTGTTACAAGCACTTTGTAACTGTGCTTTTAAAATGATCATTAAATTATTACAACCTGCAGCAAACGCTGTGAGACTGAGTCTAAACCTGCATCACGTGAATCATCCCTGCACCTGTGCCAAATTATTACAGTGGGAAGAGCCACAAATGCAATTATGATAATGGGGCGCAGATAGTGGAGAGGATAATTGCATATTTTTTGGATGAACATGACTTAACATCAGGAATAGAGTCCCAGTTCACATCTGCTGCTCATCACTCGTTACCCTGTGGATGTTTTTAACCCCAACAAGAAAACTCTGATGGATGAAAACTCATCTGTGACGTGAAGACGAGCTTTTATCTCCTCTTCTTCTGATTTAATGATAGTAGGACCTGTATGTGTCTGTCTGTGTGCAGCTGCTGGAAGAACTACACCACAATAACAACAAATTAACATCAGAACAGAGGGAGAGTGTGGCTGGCTGAAGCCCGTCTCTGGTTTACTTGCGCCCCCAGTTTGTTTCCTTTGATTCAGCATTCAAGAAAAAGCCATTAGTCAACCTCAGGGAGGCAGGACGCCATCGGAGAGAGTTATGTCCTGCATCATTTTCCACGGAAGCAGGACAGATTTGTTTGCTACAGCGCTCACTCTGTGACGAGTCAAAACACAGAGTGAGTCCCCTGGTTTGACTCAGCAGAGTGAGCAGGTTGTCTGGAGCAGATAAGGATGAATTAGCTGTCATTTACTAATCATGTTACTGTTTGCTTTGTAAGGCTTTGAAGGGCTTGGCAAAGGAGATGATTCAATCATTTCCAATTTAAAAACAAGGACGTCTGTATTTTTGGATTTGATATGGTGACAGACTAAGAGAGGGTGTATTTTTCTTCCTGTGAAGAACAGAAGAAATCAAGATGGTGGTGTGATTGCTTCTCTTGTTTCTACTCATACTAATAACTGTTCTGCTAAGTAAATAGACTAGATGGGCTGGTTAACAGGACGCTAAGCAGCATTTAGCATGATGCTAACAACACATGAGTACAAATGTCAGCATTACAAACGTAAACAGTGGAGGTGTTAAACAGTACTTCAGAACTCATACTTAAAGGAGCAGTGTGCAGCATTTAGTGACATCTAGTGGTGAGAACGCGGATTGCAACCGACTGAATACCCGTCCCCTTCCCTTTCAAGCGTGTCAGAGAGTCTATGGTGGCTGTCAGGTGACAAAATACTGTCAACTACCACATCGACCAGTCAATTGAAGAGGTTCGTTTATACAGCTGTATGAAGATATTGTATTTAGTTGTTAGTCTGTAAAACTATTGGTAATAGCTGACATGTGCTCTCTCCTTTCTTGTGAAAGGCTCCTATTTGGATCAGTTTGTCCATTTTGGGCTACTGTAGAAACATGGCAGACTCCATGGAAGTGGACCTGCTCCCTACGTAGATATAAACTGCTCATTCTTATATTCTTACTAATATTCCATTTCTGCTCATTTCACTCTGTAAAGACCAAACAGTTACTGTAAGTATATCGGACATTTTATGAAATCAGTCTCCAGTGTCTCCATTCTTTATTTTAACATGTGCATGTAGCAGGAGGGTAATTATGACAGCAAATAAACAAACTAAGGAAATTTTCTACACGACTATAAATGCCATGGCAACAGCACACACTTGGTGATTGTTTCCTTCTTGGAAACTGAAATCAGTCCTCCGCTGTAGTCACAGCTCCGATCTGAATAAGACTCCAGCATGCTGGAAAAATAAGACAAAATAAACATAAAAGCTCTCTTCACTCCGCACCCCGCAACACTAACATTAAACCTGAAACCATCAGACAGCGCGCTCTTTCTTCTTGTGGTTACAGAGAAAAAATCTCCAGCCCCCTGGTGATTTTATTGCCACTGTATCACTTTCAGTGCCACACTTCTGAGAGGGGTGGGGGGTTGGCTTTTTGTTCTGAGAGTTGCTGCAGCTTTGTGCTGCAGGTGAGGAATATGGGTGCTGACTTTCTCAGACAAGTCCGACCTGTGTCTGAATAAAGGCTGGGCCTCATCTCTGCTGGGTCCTGTTCAAGCTCTTTATTTACAGTTGAAATATTGAGATGCTCTTTGCCAGAATGTAAAAGGAAAACACTCAGGAGGGAATAAAAAAATGGGGGCACGGCCATGACTGTAAAGTTGAATTATTCCCTGCTGGGTTTTCCTCTGCCAAATGCTATTTTTTTCATGCTGAAATGAGCAGGGAACAAAATGGGGAGGCATGACAAAAGGAACACCTGCATGTGTGATTATAAATTAAAGGTCCATACCAGTAATTTTGAATGTTTAAGCAAAATAACTACCATCCGCTTACAACCTCTGCTCTGTGTGCCCCTATGTGAACATGTTCAGGTGATAAACCCACCTTAAAATCCACTGATCACAGTTGGCATCAGTGCAAACTGTGTTTTTATTCCAAAAGCAGAACATGTGTAATCAAATGTTGTGTTTATGCTGCATCTTTACTATAGAGGGGGGATTCAATAGATTAATGACAGGTACATGTAGCTTTATAGTCTCTAGACATCTGGTGTTTTGCTGACGGTGGTTGGGAACACTAACACACCACCACAAAATCTCCCACAGGACTTTAACCACCTAGAAGATCCCTCAAATTCCCTAAAGACCTACTAGAAACCTCCTGAAGAACTACTAGGACCTCTTAAGGATTACTAAAACCCCCCCAAAAACCCTGGAGGACCTGTAAAACCCTGCATTGACAGGTAAAACTTCCAAAACATATGTTCAGTGTAGTTCTCAGTGACCATTAGAACCTCCAAAAGACCCCTTAGAAACCTAGAATATCTCTAGACTGTCCTCTCTGACAGAACATGTTTAATGACGACTAAAACCACCCATTGAACCTTTTCAATAACCATTTAAACTTTCTTAGTCTCTTGAACAACCTAAAGGACCTCAGGAACATAAAACCTCCTGAATGGTCCTGTGAACCTCCTCAGTAACCACCAGAACCTCATAAAGGACCCATAGAACCTCATTTAGATTCTGTAAGTAGTGTACTGACATGGTGAATGAAATGAAAGTAAAACTAACAAGACATAGTGTTTGGAGTTCAGTTTTTGTCTCATCAGTCCAGAGAATCTCTCTCCTCATGCTCTCAGAGTCAGTTTAATGCCGTTTGGAAAACTCCAAACAGGCTGTCATTTGCCTTTTACTTTAAGTGGCTGCTGTCTAGTGACTCTAACGTAAAGACCTGATTGATGGAGTGCTGCTGAAGTGGTCGTCATCCTGGCAGGTTCACCCATCTCTGCAGAGGATTCCTGAACCTCTGTTATAGTCACCGTTGGGCACGTCCCCGACCAAGGCCCTTCTCGCCTGGTTAGTTCTGGAGGATCCAGATTTCTTCCATTTCACATTTATTGAGAGTTGCTGTACTCCCGTGCTCCCGGGAACACTCAAGGCTGTACAAATGGTTTTATACCCTTGCCCTGATGTATGCTTCACCGCAACTTTATTGCAGAGGTCTTCAGAGAGTTCCTTGGACTTCATGGCTTGGCTCTAGTCCTGACATGCACTGTGAATTGTGGGATCTTTTATTCACAGTTGTGTGTCTTTCCAAACTATGTCCAATCAATTCAGTTTGCCACAGGTGGTCTCCAGTCAAGTTGTAGACATATCTTGAGGATAATCTCAATGCACATGACCACAATTCAGACTGCCACAGCAGTTTTTGATTTTTTAATACATTTCCAAAACATTTGTCATCTATTCAGTGTAGATTTATGGCCAAATATGGTGATTTTATCAATTTAAAGTTACATCTGCAGCACTATAATGTGTGCAACAACTGAGGGGGTCTGAATACCTTCTGAAGCCACTGTAAATCTAAAACCCTGGGGTACACTAGCCTTGAGAATAAACTTTGCAGACATGTAGCAGCATACCGGCTGGCAGATTGCAGTGTGGTGCTGTCAGGGCACAAACGGAGGTATAAGCAATATTGAGGAAGGGCAATTTATAATCTGTATCACTCTTAGTGACCATGACAAGCTAACATTTATTAAAGCCGGCCTAGAGGCACTTCACTTTGCCTATAATGTCTCATCAATGACAGTTAATGCCACTTCAGATGGTCTTGTTAAAAAGCTTTTTAATCAGTGGAGCAAGGAAATGGCTCATCCATTCATTTCTCTGGCCTAAAGAAGATTTGAATCCCAACTCATCAAAAGCTGATTTTACCTGGATATTAACAGCTGTCCGGATTATAACACTGGACCTGGCTCACAGTTGTAGATAAACTAAAAAAACCTGCAAACCTGTGTTGAAGTTTGAAGAATAATGGTCCATTTTTGCACATAACATTCCCTCTTGCAGTCGACCGATGCCACCCTCATTGCCTTTGTCGTCTTCTCTCTACCTTGCAGACACTTGTCATGGCCTCGACTCCGAGTCTCCTCTCAGACAAATGAACAAGGCTGCATTGTCACAATGTCATTCAACGGGTTTGACAGAGAGAGAGAGAGAGAGAGGCGAGGGAAATCACTCCTGTGCTTCCATGCACTCTTCCTATTTGACTAGTCTTTGGTGTGAAACCGCTCAATATTCTGGGTTTGGAGCAGCTGCTTTCCCAGATCAGTGGAGACTGAATACATTAAGTCGAGGTCTGTGTTCAGGCATGGTTGAAATGCAAATATTTCATGGCCCTGAAATCAAATCATTTCAGTACCTGCTGAACCCAAAAGAGAATTTATTTTTCCTTTTTTTTTCTAACCGATACACAGGTACCTGCCTGGAGCAATGAAAGGGAGCACTGCACACATCCACAATGCATCTATATACTGAGTTAGTCAAGTGAATATTCAGACTTTGAAAACTTGTCTGTTTTACACCGACTCACCCAATTAACCCCAGTGTTACTGCTAACAGACAAGCTATAGAAATAAATTACAAATAAACCTTCTACAACACAGATCACATTGCGTTATTATTTCACAACCACTTGATTTTACTCCATAAAATATGAGGAGTGGAGGTTCCTCACTGATTTTACCTCAGCTGTTAACTGTCCTTAAAAAGACGTTCACATTTCAAACCTGGAACATTAAACCATGAAGGTGAACTGATTCAAACGTATCTCAGATTAGCTGTTGTTAGCAACAGTTGATAACAACGTTCAGGTTCAAACCTCTGACTGGGAACTCAGAAATTCAGACTTCTGAGTAGAACTGGAATGCACCATAATAAGACACTCGTGAGTTGCATTATGGGTAGCTCGGAGGACAGTGGAAGTGCTTGTAGCATGTCTCTGTTGCTCAGTGGCTGGTGTAGGGACGATGAGTTAACGGTACAACTCGTTAATTAATCTATCCGTATGTAGTGAAGCTGCTCATGGACGGTGTGGCAGTCAGTGATTGTAATAACACAACTAATCTGTTAGATTTATAAGTCCTGTGACATTTACTTTTTTTATTATCTCTTTTACTTTCCTTCTTTTTTATATTTTCCTTTTTTCTGTAATATGAGCTGATATATTTCTGTATGTGTATCTCGCCTCGCGCTGGGTTAAAAAGGAAAAGTTAAACAGCCTCTCAGGCAGTCTGAGGCGATGGGATCTTAGTGAGGTGGTAAAAATGAGGTGGAAACACATGAACACACAGACAGACACACAAACAGCAGTAATCAGCCACCACTGATGACTCCCCCCCCACCCCCCGCTCCTCCCCCCAGGTTCCTGACATCATTAAAATTAATGTCCTGGCATCCATTTCTTTGGCACAGACTGGAGCTCAGAGGTGGAATCGCGACGCCTCTGCGTTTTGATTCTGATTTCATTTCAATATTTATATATTTATTTCCTCCTGTCTCTTCTGTGTGTCCGTGTGCGGTGACAGATACAGAGGCTGGATGAGAACCGAGGGTTTGGGTGTGTGCGATGGAAGAGGGACAGAGTAATCTTTCAAGATGTCAGCGAAGGCAATTTCATTTTTCTCTGAGCCATCAAAAGTTTGTCATTTGGCAATCACACTGTGTCAGGCTTTATTCACCTCCTGAGGATTGCTCTATTTTACCGTGCCTAACAAATATTAACGGTGAATGCTAGACCTTGGGAATAGTAATGGAGTGCCATAAAATTATGAGATTGCACTCAGTCAGTCATGTGTTGTTTGGTGTTCTGCTGAAACACTCTACAAAAAGCACCATATATATGTGTCTCAGAGTACGTTTAAATGTCAAATACAGCATTATAGGCGTTTCCTAAAAGATTACAGCGTTTTGGTAAATCCATGTATTTTCTTTAAGAGATGGGTACAGTACAGAGCTGGAGTCAGGGTGTAGTTAAAGTCTAAAGACTAGAAGCAGGGGGAGACAACAAGTACAAAAACACACCTTTGAAGAAAAAAGTATGTTGTATTGCTTAAAAACACGTGTTAAAAGAAGAGGAAAGCAACAGACTGTGTTGTAGCCTGGTGTTTTATCTCTCTGCAGAATCTTAGAAGGTGTTTTTGGACCAAACACCTCTGGAAAACGCCACTGAGATTTAAACATCTCCAAGGGCTTTTTTCTGTTTGTATTTATGCTGACAATAAGAGCAGTGAAGTTCTGAGCTGTTATTGACACAGTGTCCTTCTAACTTGGGTTTTTAACAGGTGTAGTTGCTGGTGGGCTCGTGTTCGAGCAAACAACGCACATTTAGGTCTGAACCAATCACTGTACATGACGTTCTAAGAGCTACGATCGTTTCCTGTTCTTGCAGTGAAGGCGCAATAAAAAAGGGGGCGTTCGTTCATGTTCCCTGATACGACTGTTCGTAGAACATGAACAGTAGAAATGTGTGAGCTTTATTTGTGTTGATGGGACCTTTTTCACTTCACATAGACCCTGCATGTTTCCACCTGACTCCAGTGTTTATGCTAAGCTAAGCTAACCATGCCCTGACTGCAGCTCTGTACATAAAGCACAAGATTCATATCGATCTTCTCATCACCATCTATAGATCGATGTTTATCTCTTTGTTCAGTGGTGTACAGTAATAATGATGACAACATGACACAGACTCAGACTGAAAATATACTGTGGCACTGACTGATGACATGACTCTGAAACCCATGATTTATTCGCTCTCAGGAGGCATTTCCAATCAGTTTGGATTACATTAAAATGGGACTCCATCATGACAGGAAGTCACTGTCCCTCCCAGCTATCGCTCCCCATGCTCATGTACAGTGTCTGGATAATGTTCTTTTGGACCGTTTATGTCCCTGTTTTTCACACACTGTAGTGAACAGGATGAAATGATCCATGTTTACTGTTCATCTCATGTAAAGATGAAATGCAAATGTTAGGAGTTCTGACTACATCTGAGCATGAGAGAACACCAGGGACAATCCTTAAACCCTCAGATTACGGCTAACGTTTGGCCTGAGTTCAACATGTAAAATAATTTAACAATAATTTAATGTCATGTTTCTTTTTACTCTGGGCTGACTGATCACTGATCAGTTCAATGATTCACTGATCAATTATCCCACTGACTTTGGCTCATTGTGAAATAATTATCAGATGAATTAACATGAAATTTGGTGCAGACGTTCGTCTTTCTCTCAGGAGTAATTGTAATAAATCATTTAGAATAATTCAATAATGTCCTGGAAAGAATGACATAATTAACTGAAAAATATTTTATTTAATTATTTAATTCTTAGTCAGTTCATGTTTCTACTGACAATCTGCATTAACTTCTATGAACTACTGAGATTCAAATGATAACAGTAATTAACAAATATTTACCAATTATTATTATTATTACCAATTATTTACCAAATCATAGACATACAGGAGATTTCATTGAAAAAATAACGTGTTACCAAAACCACTGACATTCCCATCAGCCTGAGCTGAACTTTATAAAACGTTAGCATGCTAAAAAAAAAAAAAAATACGATAAACACTGTACCTGCTTATATCACGTCAGTATTAAATCAAGACTATATAACTTTGCTGAGCCTCTGCAGCCAATGGTGTTTTTTACAGGACGCTGGTGCTGGAAGCAGCATAAAGAAGCTAACAGCTCATGTTCAGGAAAACAAGGCTCAGCCTCAGGAGACAAAGACAAAATTCATCAAAGGGGTTGATAAATGAAAGCGAGAATAACCGAGCTAGCTTCTTCTTGTAGCTAGCTGAAGACTCGTCGTTGGTGGTGTGTGATGTAGAGCTGTTAAATGTTAGAGATCATAAGTAACCAACGTCACACAGTGAAAGAACAGGTGTTCAGGGTGAATCAAAGAGGCTCCATTCTCTCTAATACGAGTCAGTGTACCATCAGGTTTTCTTTTACTATGTGTAAAACAGGAAAGTGAGATCTAGCTGGGCGTATGTGTAAATTAACATCTGATATTTTTAGTTTGATTTCATGTGACATAAGCAGGATAATAACCAGATAATTATGTCTGATCCATTACTGCATTAATTGTACAAGTTGCCAGGACTTATCCTTAATGACAACACATTATCATTACTGCCACGTTAGCATGCTGATGTTAGCAGTTTAGAGTTAGGGTTAGATATACACAGTGATACACAGCGACCACCTGTTTTAAATGTGTCGTTGACGGTTGCACTGAAACACCACCTCTCTCCTACACTTGGAGGAAAATAATAAGTCACCTAACAATCAGATTCCACCTGTCTCTGTCTGATGCCATCTTCCTCTGCGATGTAGTGACAGCTCATGTCTGCTGTGCTGCGTGTCAACAATGTTAATCAGTGCTAACAAATATCATCACTCTCACTCCTTCTGACCTCAATCGTATATACACACATTTTCCTGGTGACAGCAGAAACACACACACCCATGAAAACACAAGTTCACACCCTCTCAAATGCAGTACACACACACACACACACACACACACACACTGCTGGGATTGCTGTATCCTGCTAATTGGCAAAAGAGCTCAAGAGTTCAAATGTACATCTAGCACATTGAGACTTGCTTGGCACCACTGTTTTATCTCCCTCCACCCGCTCTAATCCAAGGAACAAAGCTGAGGGAAAGAAGAAACAAGCAGTAAGATCTAGCCCTGTAAGAAAAATAAAAGCTGTCATAGACGGAGAAAAAAACAGGAGGGTACAGATGGGGAAAGAATCAAAAAGCAGATTCGTTCAATGTGCCTCCACACTGGAACAAAATAACAAATACAAGAGGGAAACAAATCAGATGAAAGACTCTGTGGCATATGGTAACCAAGGGGGCCTTCTCTCATTTTGGCAGAACAGAACAAACACACATATGAGGTGAAGCATATTGAGTTGAGTAAAGTAAAGGTCAGGGTGTGCAGCATGCAGGCAGCAGAAAGCCCACCTTCAACCTGCTCTCCAGCTTGTTATGCAGCAATTTTTACTGGGCAAACATTCCTCTGTGACAGCTGACCTTATCTCCGCTCCCTGAAATATGGGCGTCAGAGCGTTTGATCGAAAGCAAATTCATTTTATGAGCAGTAGTGTAATGTGTTGAGTTAATTCCCAGCTAAATGTCAGGTGAAATGTTGGTTGGTTGAGGGGGGTTTCCTTCTAAACAATGTGTTCCACCTGATGAGGCTGAATCTGTATCACTCACTCTAATAACCGACAGTTTGGCTGTTTCACAGCTTGTAAAATGTCACTCTTTTCTTCACATAATTTGTAGAACATTTCTTAAACCTTACATGTGTCACATTAAGATCACAACATGCAGAACAAGCCGACGTTACAGACACACAAACACCTGCAGATAGTCTGGTTTAACTCTGTGGATGGTTGATTTAAAACTACAGGAAACTCTGGATTTCACTGATGTTCAGGTGTTTGATTTGTTGGGAGCTTCGACAAACATCGTTAATAACGCTTAACGGCTTCTCTACAGTTCCTTTACCTTAATTTATCATTTGTCACATGAAGGTTTTACAGCGTGAACCAGTTACATTAATGTGATTTATAGGCTCATTATTAGCTGCTTAGATTTTGGAGGAAACTGAGATGAGCAACATGTCAATATCTAATTAATACGTTTGAACCTGGGCCTGATTTTGTCATGGTTTTGGCTGTAAATGAAAAAGCTTTGGAATCAGAGCAGTACAGAGTAAAACGGTTTACCTGTAATGTAATCCAATGGACGATTGTCCACGTCAAAGAGGAAGATCCTTTTAGTTTAACCAGAAACATCACTATATATCACTACCAGACTCCATTGATGAAAGCAGGGATTTTACTGGGAGCTGCTGGAATACCACTGCCTCCATTTGTTTTTTTGTTTTTTTGTTACTGTGTGGGCACTTTTACTAATGTAAAGTATCCAATTACTTCCTCCACCACTGAAAGTCACACAGTAATACAAACACACTAACAAAAAATTTGAACAAAAATAGTAAAACAGGAGCAACAGGCTGTTGACACACAGGAAAAAGGTCTTTAACACTGACTACCATGCAGCCGAATGAACAAGCCTGATTACTGTATGGAAATATGTAATGTGTGTTTGAGGTGATAAAGCAGCACATTAGATAGTTTGTCTACTAGAGAGTAATTTTCAACAGATATAAATGTTATACTTTGTGATATGAGGTTTGGAAATCACCATGTGCAGACTGACATCTGAGGACGTTGGAGAAGGAGACAGAGAGGGAATCCAAGAGGAATCTGAACCAATCCTGAGAATCAGATGGTTAAATGCATGAACACTCAGACAGAACACACACAGAGGACCCTCCTCCGCTGTTATCTTTGGATCCTATCACACGTTCAGGCCCAACCAGAAGGATAAAGTGGAATCTTGGCATTTGTGCTTTTCAAACAGAGCAGGGCAAAGCATGTGTAATTGATGCCTGGCAAACAATGCGTGTGTGAGAGCGCGGGGGGGGGGATGGCTTCCAGATGACAGACGTTTGCTTGTATCATCCTCTATTGTCAGCGAATTTGCTGTATCTTTGATGGCGGGGGGGGGGGGGGGGGTGATATCTGGAGAAAGTTAACAAGCTGCTTCACTTGACTTGAGATCTAAGTTGAGGCAGATGCGTCCAGATGTGATGCGTTCAGGGTCCTCCTCATTCACGGGCAGTAGCTGGGGTTTATGGCGAGGCTCTGTGAGGCTGTGACGCGTGTGATTTATACGTCAAAAACAAGCAAAAGGAATTGAATCTGAATAAAAACAGGATGAATAAATCCCACTCCTGCCTCTGGGCGCTCATTTGAAGTTATAGTTCAACTCATTAATTATTCAGACACATTCTTTATGTGCATTTACAATAACTAAAGGTTAATTCCACGGTGAGGCATGTGCTCACTGGCATTTAGCAGAATCAGATCCTTATTTCATTTTCTTTGTAACTCAGTGAAGAACGACACCAGCTGGTTACCGGCTCCATCTTAATTAGCAGAGAAGTGTGAGGAGGAGAGGGAGAGATATCTTTATTCATCGGGGCTTCGCTGTGACTGGCATGGCCTCCAGACATCCCAACCTCTCTCCTCGGGAAGACAACCAGATGTTATTGATATTCCCAAACGGGTGGAATTTGCATCTTGATGCTCCAAAGGAAAAAAAAAAGAGAAATAATAAAAGTGTGCAGAGGAGGGAGGGAAGCTGACTGCTGTTGAATAAACAGAATTAGCCTGTGAGTGTGGAGGTTTGTGTGACAGATCATTCCTTAATATCCACTTTCGTCTTCTTCTTGTTTCTCGATGAGGATGTTGTGGCGGCAGATGGGAAACAGGGATCGTACATTACTCGTCTCACGCTTTGATGGTCACATTTGCTTTCTCTTAGCTCCGTTTGTTTTTGTTGTCTCTCTCTTGGTCGGGCAGAAAATCCGCAGTGTATGCAGCTGTGGACTGTGGTTACACGGATGACAAATAATGATCCACCAACACTGTACACAGAGGTTTCTGCACAGTGATGGAGACAAGAGGGAAAGAGGAACACACAGGACGGACGGCTAATGAGCTAAACTGCCGGGCCAAGTGGGGGCAATTCACATTAATGGGGAGTGGATTGACAAGCAGCTCTGTGTGGAAAAAAGAAAAGCAGCTCACCTTCAAAGACGAGCAGGAGGAATCTGGATGTGTTCTGTTAATATAGCAGAGGTTTGAGGAGGATCTGCTCTTATATTCTGCTTTATGAGATGTTTATTTGCAGGGGAGGCTCATCCTGAGGCCGAGCTCAGTCTGCTGTGTTATTGTGTTGAGAGCCAGACCCAGGCAGGATATCAGGTGGCCTTTTAATTACCCCTCTGGTAGGGAAGGTGGGCAGATGGATACTCTGACTTCGCTTATCGAGGTCTGGTGATCCGGAGCACCTTCAGAGCCCTCCTGGCTAACAATAGAAACCCTCCTGGTCCAACCACGTGGGATAAAGGGAGCATGAATTTTAAAAATACAGCCTCAAATCTATGCCTTCCCGCAGCGGTGCCCCCCTGACCCGCATACCAACTCCCCCTCTGCCTCCTCCCGCTCCCTCGGTGACGCCCACCTCCCTGGGCTCAGAAACCCAAAGCAGCTGGTCATCCATCTGGGTCTTATCATCGGCCCCAGAGAGTGAAAAACAGTCCCCATCGTGGCAGAAAGGGCATCCGCTCTGCATTATCACCACCACCTACAGCAACCACCTCCTGAAGCCACAGCAAAGAGCCACTGTAATATTCTTATTTAAACTGTGATGACATCTGTACGAGCTGTTAATGATCATATCTAACTTCCTCTGACAGAGAATAAAGTTTACATCTCAACTTAGAGAAAAGTTTAACTGAATTTCTTGAAAATTCAGATTAACGAGTTGTTCGGCCTTAGAAACTTAAATCATCAGCATTTACAGTAAAAATTTAAATAGCGTGAACAAATGAAGCCAGTATCTGATTTCAGAGACAGTCCTGATAACTGAATCTTTATCTGTGATTCACGAAGAAAAGAGAAAGTTCAGGACTAATAATCATTAGTTCAGCTGAAAACATGTCCAGTGCGTGTTCACCCAACTCATCAATTTAAGTTCAGAGACCAACTACCAGGATCCTCTGATCAGACTCAACCTCCTTCCAAAAAAAAAAAAAAAATTGCTTTTTTGGACTTTCGTTAACACGACAGCAGCAACTTGGCGCATGAAAACATGAACTTTTGAGACGAGGTTTCAGAGAGAAATCTTTTATAAACGCCGCCTTTACCATCGCTGTCGAAACTGGCGGTACGCAGTTCTTGTGAAAACCGTGCGACACTGTCCCACCTCCCAGCCGAGTGCAAATTAAAGAACCACCACCACAATGGTGGACTGTTGAGCATCCAGTTATATTGCCATCTAGTGGCCTGACATGGTTCTGCAGCTTCAATCATTTCTGTAGATCAGTTTGAATGAAGATCGTGTCCACAACATCTTGTTTTTCAAAGTAAAGACTTGTTTTTAGTTAAACTGTTGTGCTGCACATTCTGTCATTTTCCAGTAGCAGTGATTTATTGATATGGGTCTTCAATATTAGAATAAACAGTTTAAGCACCTCCATATTAAATATCACAGTATCACAGACCAGGAAGCTGCAGGTCCATTATTTAATCCACCAGGCTGTGACCTCTGTGTATGTATATATATATATGTTCAGTACACGAGTCGGTCATTAATTCCCAGCCTTTTGGAGCGGCAGTGTGGCCACGTCTGTCGATCAGCTCACCGTCTGTTCCTGAACGTCACCCTCCAGCTCCACAACAAGGGAAAATAAACTGCCAGAGAGGGACGGAGAATCTGTGATTTCCCCGTGGAACAGAAGTGAAAAAAGAAACCGAACATGAGAAACAAAAACCAACTGGAGCTGAGTAAATGTCTATGATTAGTAAAGAACCACCAGAGAAGAATTTAGCAGTTAAACTGCATCTATGAGCTCTGAGAAAACTCTCATTGAGTAAACAACTTTTAATCAAAACACTGAAAACTGTACAGAGGGTTTGGAGCCAGGCTTGGCCGAGTCCAGCTCATTTCAGACCAGGAATGTACTTTCCCTCCTTATTTTCTTGGTTCTACATGACTTCCTCTGATATACACCTCATCTGAACGTTGAGGGAAAATACACACGAGCTCTGCCTGGAGTTAGAAACCACATGTTCCAACACTACTGTACCACAGAAAGAGTAAGCTGTGTTAATTACTGCTGATTGAGCGGTTAAAGACCAGAGAACTGCACGTTCCTGCATCATTTTACTTTTATTTCTGGATGCACTAAACTCCTGAAAAACGTCTTTTCTGATGAAGACTAGTAAGATGAAACTATGAGAGGAAGTTTCATTTTCATGCTCATAAATCACCCGGGCTCCCAAGGACATGAATAAAAGTCTGTAAGTGCCTCGTTCATGATTTTTGGTTTTGAGCAAAGCGAGCCATGTGTCAGGCCCCAAATGTGCACGGCCTCGGGATTGTTCTGCTCGTGTGACACCACAGATGTACCCACAACAGGAACTGCACCGGGTCTAATAGACCGGTCTCTTTCCTCCCACTCGTTCTGATTAGCTGTCTCCATGGAAACCAGGCTTCACTGCCGCAAGTGTGTGAGAGTAAAGTGGGAATCATGGAGCAGAGAGACAGAGAAACCCCCAGATTATAAAGAAGGAGAGGAGGAGTGTGTGCACCCTGCGTATGGCCTGAAATATGTAGAAACTGAATCTGAATAACAGAGTTTGGAGTTGTATTTTTAATTTGAATAATTGCATTAAGAAACGTATTCTCTCATTTCACCTTCGGTTTTCCGTCGCAGCACGTTGAAGCCTGACCGAAGGCCTAACTCACAGATTTATATAAACGTGTAATATATATAATATATCCTGGATAGTTTCAGTCGTCAGGAGTGACCTGATCTCTTTCGATCGTGGACAACGTCTCCTCATCAGTAAACACAGGATCAACTGATATTATATATGTCAATGTTAACCGAGTCCTTCGGGATGATCCTGCAAATAAAAATACAAACATATAGGGTTACCTCAGGTTAATATGTATTTCAAACCTTTACGCAAACTGAACTGAAAGAAAAGCGTTTCAGCTTTAACTGAAAGTCTCACATGGTATTGATGTTAGCTAGCGAGCTAATTAGCTTAAATGAAACTGGTGTGATGGACAGCAGATGATGTGTGATCTTATGTATATTATACCTTTATATGAACTTGTATATTAACTGTGGATACAGACAGGAGAGGTTCTGTGATTCTGGACTCTTCAACTCTTCAGAGCTGAAACTGAATTTTACATTCGAATTCCAAACTCTGTAATTCAGATTCAGTATGTAGTGATAGATATTTCAGCCTGTACCTGCAGGATAGTGTGTGTGCAGATTGTCTTTGTGTGGGAGTATAACTGGAACCTGGGTGTCATCTGTGTTTTCCAGGAACGACAGCAGCGACAGAAAATGGCCGGTCTGTTGTACAGAGATAAGGTCCTGGTGAAATCACAGGCTGGCAACGAGACGAGACGTCCGAGGGGACGGGGCCACGCTGAGGTAGACCCCGACTTTCATTTCTTTCATGTCACACACACAGACACACACTGACACACACACACTGACACACACTGCTCGTTTATTGTCTGGCCCCTGACCTGGAGCGATCACCTCAGACCCAGCTACACCGCCTATAACTGTGTCTGCTCGCCATTAGAGGGGATGTTTCTTTAACCTGTCCAGGTCTGTGTTGGTGTCGGTGCTGCTGGAGAAACTACAGTGTTACTGGAGGGTCACAAGTTCAAATCCCACATCAGCCGTGTGAGGAGACTGTTAAAATGGATTTCGCTACAGATTACAGATTACGTCCTTAACTGTAACTTTTATGTTTTGTTAGATATAACGTGGTTGTGTTAGACCCAGTTTTTCCTTTACTTTTAATTTTCCACAGCTTTATGTCAAAGTGAAAACCAGAACACAGGATGGAAATGAAACTATGTGAATTTACAGCTCCATAGAACATTTAGTTTGACTTCCAACTAATCCTCTTAAAATAAAAATAGTAGCAGAAAAAGCAGTTTTTACCTCGTCTGTTTTCCCACAGTATGAAATAATATAAATAATGTAAATCTACAATGCTGCACAGACAGAGGAAGCTAGCACACACACCAAAAAGTTCCCAGACATTTAGAAAGGTGAAGAAATACAATACACACCCTGCATGTTGGAAATTGGCTGGTCTCTGGTTGGTGATTTGTTCATTAGCTACTATGCTAATAGGCTTATCTGTGGTCAGCTAGCTATGTGGATAATTAGGTAGCATGCTAGGTAGACACTCTGACCAGCAAATGTTCAACTTTAAATTTTAGAGTGAATAATGCAGATTTAGAAAGAGTAATCCCTTTATGTAATCTGTTACTGAAGAGTGTAACTGTATTCTGGTGTGTTGTCTCTTGTGTCAAGATGTCAGTAAACTAAGTTAACAATAATACAGTGTTGTTTGTTATGAAAATGGAGGACAGTAGTGAGCAGAGTCGTCCTGAGCGGATCATCACCACACCGAAACATCTGAGAAGCAGCGTGCCTGTGTATTTTAGGTTCTACACCGTGGATCGTAAAGTTATGAATAAAGATAAGGCTGTTTGTTGACTCTATAAAGGAAACTACCGTACTCTCCAACAACAGCAGAGGCAGCAAGTCAATAAAGTAACAAAGATAATGAGATGTTCCCCTGTTTTCACGTTTAGCATACAGGCAACAAGCTAACACAATTAACCGTTGTTGTTGTGTGATGGGGTGGGGTTATATATTGGTTATTTCAAATCCGTCTGATCTTGATTTTTTGATAAAGTAACTGTTCTAATGTCCATGTGAATGACATGGGAGATGCCACCGCAACAAACTGTAGTTGAAACCATTGACCAGGGTTGAAATTCATCGATGTTAAGTTACCAAATGATTAATTACCTTTAAGATCTCCTCCTGAACAGTTTATTAGTAGTTTAGATCTTGAATTCATGCACTGTGCAGCAGGCTGAGACCCTCTTTTCAAACAGTCTGAGTCCGGTTGGTTACTCCACACCAGGGTTCAACAAACCACTAACCAAGCAAACGTAGCGGAGTTAGTTTTAATCCAACAGAACAGTTTTGGTGTGAAAACACTGCTGCATTTAAACCTGGTCTTTCAGCTTCACAACAGTATTTCTCAGCAGGAGAAAAACAGCCACAGCATCTAAAAACACACAGCGTTGAATTTATAAGAATAACCTCTGTAGGTCACAGTAATACTAACCACTCCTCTGCTGCTCTGAGTGGTGTCACCTCTGTGAAATCACCACAAGAGAAGCTGTGATATTGAAGTGAACTCACCCACTTTCTCTCCCTCTCCTCTCCTTCATCTCGCCACCGATGCAAAGTGCGTCTCTTGTTATAGTTCAGCAACACAAATAAACTCTCTGGCTCCCAGACCCGATTCATCTTTCACACTAGAGTGCTTGTTTTGTGGTTCCTCCAGCTCAGGCCACGCACAATTTGCGCTCTGCACCGCTGTGGGTGAAAAAACTGAGTGAAGGCAGAGTAATAACAACAGCCTTCTCTCTGTCTGTCTCTTTTATTGTTTTCCTGTTACTGGAAGGGACTGCAGAGGCTAGCACAGCTGCTGTTTCTGCTGTTTTACTCCGACTGAAATGGCCTGCATGGATTTCTAAAAGGACGGATGTGATTGGCATTCGAGACGATAAGACAGTTATTTTCTCTTTTATTTTGAAAGAGTGCATGCTTAAAAAAAGAGAAGTTGTTTGATAAAATAAGAAGATGGTCGTCTGTTTTCCTGACAGGGCGATGATGGCTCCCTGTGCAGAAACTCGCTAATGGAATTTGCAGCTTTACACGACAATTTTCGCTCCTTGAAAAGATCGTAGCTGACAGCAGAGCATTCACCATCTCCACAAACTGTTTCCCTCACATTTCAGACAGGAATAAATTATAATACGGTTCACACTTAGGAGGTTTTGGCACCATTAATTGTTTAACAGAATTCCTGTTTTTGGAGGCTTTTCTGTTCATCTCTATCACGACATAAAGGTGTGAGTGATTTGGAGCTTATTGTGGCATTAACATGCTCTGGAAAATAAGCCAATTAGCAGTGGCACTAATGACATGCTTGCAGGCCCAGACCGCCTACAGCAGATAAAGAATAAGGTACTGCTTGAGTTGTGTATGTGGGATATTCAAAATTATTTTAGAGCCTCTGTATAATCACTCATTCATCCATCATGTTCTGAGTGAGGAGTTCACAGAGGAGAAATAGTCCTAGAATAAATAAAACAGAGAAAGAGGTTTGGCAGGAGACGAATGCGGCTTGGAAAGAAAAACCTTACTCCCATTGTATCTCTCTCCTCAATATCTCTCTCCATCTCTTTTGTTCCTCCCTCTCCCTCTCTCCATTCACCTGCCTGTGGTTCAGGCATTGATTTATGACTGCATGCAGTGTGCTTCCTTCTCTGAAATTGGCTGGATATGTATGTCATACTGCGCAATTATAAGAGCGTGACCTCGACTGTCTGCGACCCAAACGTCCCCAACGAAGCATCCAGTTGTGTTTCAGCTGAGCTGTTTTCAGGGAGGATTCAAGTATGAGAATCTATTTATACTGGAAATTAGTCATTTCATTCATATCTTTAATGCTCCACAGGAAACAAAGAAAATATTATTCCAGCTTCTCTACAGAAGTGACATGTTACAGCCTTAAAGGAAAACTCAGGTTTTGAACCTGGCTCTTATAGAGCTCAGGATCGTGATGTCAGCAGTGCAGTGCATTATGGGCCTTTTGTTCACACAAGCTCAAGTAAATGGAGATGGACTTTAATTTTAGATTTGAAAGTTAAATTGTGGAGTTAAAAAGTCAGAACACTTAGCTGTTGTGTGTTACAACACAACAACTGCACATTGGACTGAAATGAAAAACCGTTACAGAGCAGTGTTCGGTTTTTCCACTTTCTGATTTGGAAGCAGCACCAAGGAGCTCAGGTCTCTGAGTTCAGATTAAATTGTTTCTGCTTTTATTTTGGACAAACCAGCTTCTGACTAACGTCTTTACACCTCGGGCACACAGAAGTCACTGTTAGCTCAGACTGTTAGCAAAGAAGAACAGAGACGCTACAAGCTGCTGCTCCTACATCAGAATGATAACTGACTTAAAGCTACTTCACCTCTGAGTGAGTTTTATTTTGAAGATTCTCAGAACAATTTAGTGCAACTACAAGTGCACTATACACAGTCTATGTATTGGACATGCGCTTGGCTTAAATTAGCCTAATGCTAACTGACACTTTCACAGTCGCTGTCACAGAATATACGACCACATTACTATTGAGTTTAGTTTCTGTTCCATATTCTTGTGATTTTCTTACGTTTTTTTTTTTCTTTGATCATGGTTCTTTAGTGTCTTTGTCCTCGTTATCTGTCATCGTCTGTCTTATGTCTTGACTCTGAATGAACAACAACAACAACATTATGATAGGATTCCTACAGAGACAGAAGTTTTTATTAAAGAGGAAGATCCATTTAGTTTAACCAGAAACATCTCTATATGTCACTATCAGACTCCATTGATGAAAACAAGGATTTTACTGGGAGCTGCTGGAATACCACTGTCTCCATCTGAGACTAGTTGTTGTTTTGTTGTTTATTAAAGACAGTTTAAAAGAAGTGAGAATACCTCAGTTGTTTAGCTGTATTTAAAGTGAATGCTTCACAGCTTCCAGGTCTAACTTCATTATCATTGACATGAGCTCATATTGAGGTGAATCGTGGGACACTTCCTGTCTCCACACCCAGCATGCCACAGAGTCACCAGAGGAACAGCAGAGCAGAGAAAATGAAGAATATGGAGAATATGAAAAAACAACAAGGCACAAGACAAAGAAAATAGCATTATGCTAATACAGTGTGATAGGGAATAGAAACCCTGATGACTGTGTTTGCCTTACTTTGGCAGAGAAAACAGAGTGTGGGCTCAAATGAAGATGCTCACAGGAACATGTGAAAGTCTGATAATGGTTTCTTATTACATGCAGGTATATCACTGTAACCTTCAGGTAGAGGTCAGAATTTAGTTTTGGAGCCCGACTCTCTGTTATTTATTCTTAAGAAAGAAGTATAGTCAGCACTTAAATAAAAGCTTCAGTCTTTAGTTGTTGTGGACTGTAATAACTGTTACCAAGGCTTTCCATCGCTCTAAGTGCTGGCAGAACTCAGGGCACATTACACAGAGTAAAACAGCTCTGTAGGCAGTTTTCTCTAATAAAAATAAGGAACTTAATTTTCCTAGATTTTCTACATTTCAGCTGGAAGGCTGTTCTGTCCCAACATTTCCTCCTGTATCTGGTGTGTTCTGGTCCATTTACAGCCCTGTTGGTGAGACACTGGAGCAACACAGCATGCAACAATACAACACACACAGTAACACACACACAAAGCATCCACCAGACAGTATTTCATTAAGGATTAAGCCTATGTAGCCTCAGGTGATGACAAACGGATATAAATACCTGTGGAGGCTTTGCATATATTTCTCTAAGGTGAAGTAGGAGACAGAACAGAACAGTTAGCTTGAGAAAAGTTGGACATGTGAAGATACTCAGGGTAGTCAAGTTGTCTAGGATTGTCAATGGGCAACAAACAGTTTCCTGCTTCAATCTCAGATAAGAAACTGTTGGATGAATGAAGGTGCTCTGATGGTTGTAAAGATGATCGTATCAGATTCTCCTGTGGTGTGAGGTGTGTTCAGACTGATCTTACCTTCCAGATGTGGAGTTGTGAGAGTCCAGTCTCTGGTTCTTGGTGGTGAATCTGTTAGTGTGTGGTGTGGCTCTGTTGGTGACAATCTGACATGATCTGTCCTCATGTGTGTGCTCTCTCATGTTTTCTGCATCAGTTAAGATTTTAAAAATCTGTTAGTGTGTGCCAGACTTTACTGAAAAACAACAAGCACTTCATGTTTTTTTCCCTCCTCCATCAAACCTTTGTTCGTTCCTCCCAGGGGAGTCTTGCACTAACATTGATCCCAGCGTTCTCTGTGTGACTGATTATGGCTCCACAAGGAGTCGAATGAACTGCATCACCTCAGACTCCACACCGAGACAGAGAGAACAGTGAAGTGACAGCAGCACATTAGGACAGTCCTCTGCCACTGTGAGCGTCTGGAGGAGGGGTGCAGGTTGCCACCACGGCGGCGGCTATCCTGGCTGGCATGCAGATGTAAGTGGGATCACCCTCACCTCTCTGACACCTCCCTGTGGATCAGAGTCCGTGAGCTGATCAAAGTCATTTGACTCCTGCCACTCGGGGCCCTGGCTGCCTACATGCACTCGATGACTCCACTCAGCTTGGCTGAAGACACCCCTGATTAAAATGGAGAGAAATAAAGCTGCTCTCTGTTGTTTCCTCGCCAACCTCCCGTCTTTCTTTTTTCTCTCTTTCGGCGCGACCTTGTGTTCAGTGTCACACCCCTGCTGTTGTTTGAGGAGGAGGGAGGATGGTTAAAGCTGCAAATGTTCCATTTAACTTGTGTTCACTGGAAAAGCCATAAGCACAATGTCAATGGTAGCACTGTGCGTCTTAGCTTTCTGCCTAATGGAGGAGTGAATTCACATCACAAAGCATGGCTAATAGTCTGAAGCAGAGAGAAAGTGTCTGGAGGCAGAGCTGCAACACTCATATTCCCCAGAGAGTCAGAGTTTATCAAATTTCTATTTAAAATTCCAATAAGCATTTATAAAGGGGGGGAGGGATCCCCTGTCGCTGCCCCAGACCGGGCTGTTCCAGGTAACCAGACTCTTTGTTGGTCGCTAAGCAGGAGGGATCAATATCATATCAGGGCCCAGTGGAACACCTGACAGTTCAATTTCACAGCAAGCCTCGAAATCAATACCTTTGGAATAGTTTTGGACTTTCCCACAGGCTACCCACTGGAGTTAATCTATGGTGTCATTAGCCCGGGTCACAGCGTGCATGGTCATTACACTGTGTAACAATAAATGTTCATAAAAGACGACACGCTTCGTCCTCTTGTGCTTGACTGCAGCCTCTAATTGAAGTAAATTCATTCAAGAGGGAGAGCGGACGGCTGATCGACTGGTCCCGCCGCTCCTCTTTGTAATTCACATCCAAGAGAATATGGGGAAAAGCTGGCATGTCAGGCCTATCTAAGTGGTACAAAGCACGGGAAATTGAACAAGGTTTTATCAAGCAGAAAATGTGCTAAAGTGTTTAGTTTGTGCCAGGGTGCCTAAGGGAAGGATTGTTTACCCTTGAAACATAGTGGTAGTTCGTTTTACAAGTTCTTCAGCCAATCACGTTTAAAAAGTGTTTTCAGACTCCCAGAAGAAGAGCCATGGACATCCGTCTTGATCACTACTTATTTGCTCATCATTCCATAGCCAGAAGTAATATAAAGACACTCGAAGCCAAACACTGACCATCCATTACTGCTGTAGGGAGAGGGAAATTGCAGCTATAACCGGACACGAGGCAATCAGTCAGAGGGGAGAAATAATTAAAGCCATTCTGATTTTAGTGGCTTGACCAAATCTGTTATACAAGACTTTAACCAGCCACATAAATCAGCATGGGTTCCTCTTTAATGCTACAGATTCTAAATGGAAACGAAAGAAAAGGGAAGAGGGAAAAAAGCGCCCCCCCCCCCCCCTCCTCTCCCCCTATTTATCGAAGCTTAGCTGGAATGGCCTGTCAAAATATACCACGGAAACCCAGTGGAAAAATGACACAAGCGGCCCTGGCTTTGAGTGGCATGGTGGTTTTGGCCAGAACCCACTCCAAACTGGAATCTATTTTCTCCTCTGTGGCAGAACGAGGTGCAGGGGCTCTGTCAGGGGGCAGGACAGGAAATGGCCAAGGAGGAGACTTACGGCTAATAATGGCTGGATACACCAGGTTGGACCGCAGTATTCCCAAGGTCATAGCTTGTTACTGTGGCTGGAAGAAAGGTTTAGACTAGACCTTTAAGACTGGATTAGTGGAAACCTGCTTTGGATGGTCTCCACCTTCTTGTACGTTCAGTTTAGACTTGACTTGTACAACGTACAAACGTGACATCACTTAATAAGACTAAAACTAAATCAGAATTATTTTCCCTTCAGCACAGTGCACTGGCCATGGACAGGAATTACTCTGTGGCAGGCAGAACATATTTGGAAATCATGGTTTTACAGGGATATCTGAAACTGGCTATTTTCAAGACAAAAATGTCGAGGTTCAGTTGACAAGTGGCATCATTTCTGGGATTCTGGCCCCAGTGTAGATATTCACACTCCTTCCATTCCTCTGCTTATACCCCAGCTATATAATTTACAGTAAGGCTTGGAGCAGAGGTCCAAAATCGTCAATTTTCCTCCCAACACTCCAATTTAAGTGTTCGTTTGGAGGCTTCGCTGCAACGAGAGTAAAGCAGTTCCAGGAGTTAAAAGGTTAGTGGCTTGGACTGAAGCAGGAAAACAGATCTGAGCTCATGTTTTCATTTAAAAGCATGTTATTCAGCAGGACGGTGTTGTGCCAGCTAATCAGAAACCTGAGCGTAAAATCCTTCCTTAGCTCTCAGTGATTTCTGTGCAGTGATTTACTAAATCACATCGTATCATTCGGCTGCTGGAGAAACATCTGTTGGCTGTCCAATCAAAAGTAATCATGTGAACAAGACATTATTCACCATACTGTAATATAACTGCCAGAGCATATAGCCAACCTTACTGTCAATCCTTATATCCTTAATAATACAGTATTACTGAGGTATATAACTAGTATTCCTGCAGGAATGGGTCAATTGTACTCGTTCAGTATGATGTTAAGAGCTTATCATTTTGTGATTAGAGTCACAGTATGTTGTGTTACTTTTGGTGAACTGTAAAATCTTCCTGGTTTAAATCAGGGGTCAGTGGAGATGGAGATGAATAACAGAACAATAAATTCAATAAGAAAAGTTGACAACTGTCAGAGAACATACTACAGCCTGTTTCATTAGCAAACGTTTTCAAACAGAAAATGCTTCAACCAGCAAACACTGGTTTTTACTGTTTGAAATAATGATCAGGTGCTGCTGAATAAACAAACATGCTAATGAGAACCGACTGGAAACAACTTTAACTGTTCAGTATCGTCATGACCAGGGCAGCATCTGTTTGTACATATCAGACATGCAAAAAATAAGACAAAAACACAAAAACCTGATCTTTTTTCTAGTATTTTACTGATTGCATCAGTTTATTGACAATAAATGAATGAATAAAGTTAAATCACTAGTTTTCTTGTATCTTCAAACTTAGCAGGCTAAGTTAATAAGCTAGCCAGCTAACAGCTACATCAGCTACAACACTTTCCAGTCATCCTCGTGAAAAGTTAGGTCATGTTTTGTTTGAATTTCTTGTGAATAGTTAGAGTTTGTAAAACCATATAAATCTGTGGGGAAACAGTAAGCTGGTAACGTTAGCTAGGTAGCAGTTTAGCTACATATCCACTGATCCCCAGTAACGCTGAAGGTGCACAACACTCACAACAGTCAATACTCTGAAACTCTAAGAACACTCTGTACATGTAGTAGTCCTGTATACTGTATATAACCAGGGTAAAAAGCATGTGAACACCTGTCAGTAGAGCTGTGGGGAGGTTAATAATCTGAGTGATCACAGTTTTACAACTTAACTCTGAGAAAGCTTAAGGCTGTTAAAACCCTCAGACCTGGCTGTAGTTTAGGTATTGATTACAGTCGTCTGCCTGTTTAGTTTTCGTCATGTCTTATAATTGGTTTAAATAAATCTATGTTTAATATTGTCATTCCAGCGAGGCTCCTGCACCTATCACATTCATCTGGAAACAGTGCCCTCAGCATAACTCAGTTTTCACCGACTGTTAAGAAATCTTATTAACTTTTTCTTTCATTTGAAAACTTGATTCAGAAGAAGTTTCCAGGTTACCTAAGAACACAGACAGCAGCAGAGCCCCACCACAGAGCTTTACAGGAAGCCTCCTCCATAATGACTGCCGGTGTATAAACATGAGTCAGAGGGAAGAGATGAACCTCTGTACAAACAAACGTCCCAACTAAACCTGGGAAATAACAAGCAGCTGACAATAAAATCTGAGGTGGAATCTTTGGGCTTTTATTCACTGCGCTGCATAAAAATATCTTTTTAACAAAGCTTATAAAGAATTACTGCCTTCACTTCAGGACAATGTTTAGTCTGAATGAGACATATGTAATATATATATTAGAAACATGTAGATCCATCTACTTTAGTCCTTTAAAGTTTGAAGTGAATAATGATTTGATGCCACATCATCAGTTGTGAGGAATAATTATTTAAAGTATTATTCATGTTGGTTTATTTTTTAGAAATAAGAATATTTCTTTAACTTCTCCTTTCTGTTATTTAATTAATTAGTTAAAAGCTGCAGTGATAACACAGACTAACTAACCAGTCAAAGCAGCTGCTCTGCTCTGCTCTGTAAAATGACTGTTTTTATGGATGGAGTCTAGTATGTAGTGATGTTTCTGTGAAGCAGTGGAGGGTTCCTTTGTGGATCAGGGTGGGTAATGTTTACAGCTGCTGTAAGGCTGCACAGTCCGGGACAGTGATCCACCACTGGAGGACAGAGATCCAGGTATCAGATGTTCATCTCCCAGACTATGTTTTATCCTACTGGGTATTTCATTCAGTTAATAATCTTCTTTAAAGTATTTTATTTTCATGTTACAGCTCAGTATTGGAGGGACTCAAATACACAACTCAGAGATGCTGTTATTGAGGCTCTGCAGACAGAGATAAGTGAGTGTAAGGAAGAGGTGAGGGAGCAGGAGGTGAGGGAGCAGGAGGTGAGGGAGCAGTGGTCGGCAACAAAAGGCAAAAAGAAGCAGGTCGAAGTCTAAATAACAGGAGGTCAAAGACAGGTCAGTGAGGCTGGACTATGGCAGGGAGAGTCCGACAGACAGTGTCAGTGTGTTGTTGAGGACAGAGGTCAGACGAGACGACAGAAAGGCTACGGTCACTCAGATAACCACAAGAAAATCATCTCTGAATGAACATGTTGAACTTCTGATGGATACTTCCAACAGGATAACACTGACAGTGAGTTCAGTCAACTTCAGTGGTGGATCCAGTCTCCAGATCTGGATCCACAACAGGAGCTGATAAATCTGCAGAACCACATACCTGGGCCTTCCCAACCTTTAGAACTGATGAAGTCTTTCAGATGAGAGGTGAAATGTCTTCATGAAAGTCCGTCTTTAAACTGTGGATGATTCGAGCCTTTAAAGCAGAGGGCAGCAGAGAATCACCAGCTCAGAATCACCAGCTCTGGTCAAACTGAAAACAGCAGCGTCCCCTCACTCCTGCTCTCTTCCTTCATTCTTTCAGTTTGCAGCTACGCAAACAAAGATAACCTGAAATGTCAACAATCAATAATCCCTGCACTAAAGGTCAATCCCTCCCTGACTCTCACATTAGCAGTGTATTGATGAGTCCTGCTATTTACTGTAGCAGGTTAACACTTGTGTTCTTTGTCTTTCAGAAGAAGAGGGGCTGAGTTTGTTCCTCCTCCATGTTTGGCTCCGTGACTCCGGAGCTGGTTGAATAAAATCCTCACTTCCGTTACATCAACAGTGGGGAACACTCTATGCCAGTTAATTAGCCTAAGCTTTGCCTGCTCCAGCTCTGCTGTCAGAGCTTTACAGCAACGTTCAAGTTGGCAATTATTCTGCAGTTCTGCAGCAGAATCATCCAGGCTGAGTGAACGCTTTCAGCTGCTGGTGAAATCCCTTTACATGCATTTAACCCAAATCTGTACAGCACAAATACTCTTCAGTCTTACTGATTTATCTGCTCATATCTACATCACTCTGCTCTCTGCTGCCGTTCACTGACCAAACCTTTAGCTCGCTGGCTGAATTTTTCCTCACGGTTTCTTTGAGTGGACGGAGCAAAGTAAAGGCTGCAGTGACGTTTGTGCTGCATGTCACAGCTGGTTTGTCTCAGTGGACGTTTCATGCTTTGTTCAGCTCCCTGTGTCGTGTCAGGGGGGTCACACCACCACTGTCTTCTTCTTTAATGAACCGCAGGATAATGACCTATGGAGGCCCAGGAGAGACATGACACAAATTGGCATTTCTTCTGACTGGGATTAGTGGTAATTACCACTCGCCTTGGTAAATCACTGGGACAGCAGCGCCACACCAAGAGGCCAACCTGTGTCACACGCTAGCTTGATACGAACACCCAGAAGGCCACGTTTGAAGGGAGGTGGTTTCCACCATCAGCTCCTCAGCTTATCTTCATGGAGCGTCACAGGACTTTACTGTGTTGTAGGTTTAGGCTGATCAATCTGCACTGAATAACCCATAATGACAAAGTGGAAACATTAAAAACTGAAATCTCTCTTGTTCAGAAATAGGCCTTTAATTCAAGGCAGTTTCTCTCTCTTCGTTTCTGTTGGACAGGAAGTGTCTGTGATTTCATTTTAAATGGATTAAACTGCCATTTCAGTCCATCAAACCACACTCAATAATCAGCTCTAATAATCAGCTCTTATTTTCTGTCTTTCTGTTCAGGCTTTTATATGCACAAGTTGAAAATGGAGAGTCTAGTTTTAAAACCACTTCAGCTGTTGGCTCAAAAATAAACCAAGTGGCAGACTTGAACTTTGATGAGCAGCTCCACCTGTAAACTGAGTGATCCAGGTGTGTGTCCACGGCTGCTTCTTTACAGTTGGTCATGATGTCCTGAAGGTAGTTCTGTTTCCTCAGTTAAAGCCCCCCCTCAGGTGTTCTCTCTTTTGTTGTCTAATTAGGCCTCTTCCCTGTGACTGTGTGGGCATGTACACACTGTGTTTGCCTGACAGCTCCTTTAGTCTCTTATTACTGTTGCTGCAGCCGTTTGGGCGGGCGACTTGCAGTGTTGTGATTATTGGCATTTTATTTATTTGATTTATGTGTTTAAATGTGTGGCCACCCACTCTGCTGTGTGAGGAGGGAGGGGTTTGTGGAACAGGACAGTGAACAGCTGCTGTAAAGTAATGTAATCCAATGGACGATCGTCCACGTCAAAGTCCATCCACTAACTGACTCTTGAATAAAAAGCTCTGTCTCTGTAGGAATCCTATCACTGAGAATAACAGTCTGAGTCTGTCAGTGACAAAAACAAGAACTTTAGTGGACGGACTTTGACGTGGACGATCGCCATTTTGATTATGTCTCAGCAGCTGGAGTTATTCTGTCAGTTGTGCACTAAACATCTGTATATTTAAATGTATAAAACTCTTTTCCTCCTGCAGCAGTAATCTGAATTTTATACCCTGAAACCTCGGTGAACTCTGTTACACAAGTCAAATGAATATTGTGTGCATCACAACCTTCACGTCCTCTTTAATCCCCGGCGGGGACAGAAACTCTGATGCTGTCGGAGCAGAGCGTCACTCCCCTCACCCTCTGTGACCAAACCCTGATTAATGGCTGTGGCCTCGCTCTCATGGGTTTTTAATTAAAAGCTCTCTGACAGATACATGGACATACACACATACACATGACACACACACACACACAGAGTCAATGGCACTTACACAAGGGCAAGAAGAATGGGGTTTAATTGAGAGAGTGTAATTCATGGTCCTTTCTCGGTAGTTTCCAGGCCTGTATTACACGTGAAAGCCTGTTTTAAGTAAAGGTCATGGACTCCACAGACCTCCGTTAGTATCTGATCCTTCAGGTCCTGTAGAGGTGGGGCCTCCGTGGATCAGACTTGCTTTCAAGCAGGTGCTCGATCAGATGGAGATCAGGTCAGTTCAATACTGTGAGGTCTGTGTGGTGTGGTGGGGGCTCAGTATCCTGAGAGAGGCTGCTGCCATGAACAGGTGTAGGTGGTCTGTTCAGCACCTGTCAGTCATCCTGACGAGCTGTTCCCTCTGACTCTGTGTCTGTGCAGAGTTAACCTGCGTCTGTTTCTACAGAGAAAAGCTGCAGAGCGTAGCATCTCTTCCTGATGTGAGGTTGGACCTCAGTGGATTCTCTGACCTGATGGATGCAGACGGATGCTGCTGCTCAGCTGTACACAGATTAAACAGGCTGCCTGTTGCTGACAGAGCTGTTCTGATCTTATTTCAGTCTGTTAGCTGCAGCACACACATCTCTGTGTTGTTTAATCAACATGTAGAGAAGGGGAGACTCACACAGTGAGAGACTGGTGTCACCCTTTACGGGCCCATTGTCCTCCAGTGATTCGGATTAAAGGCTTTATTGGAAACGGCTCAGCAGAGGTTTCATTGTGTTTGCTTTAATTGGCGTAAAGCAGGTCTCCTTTGAGATGCTTTGTTATTTTAAAAGCAGTGTAATGAGGTTTATGTGTCGCTGAGGGACAAGAAGCAGAGATAACTGCGACACTGGAACAAACCTTTATCTGTGTTGTACGGTAAAAGCCATGTCAGCTCTGTATCTGCTCTGTTTACATGATCAGGAATGTAAAGGTATCACTGTGGCTGGAGGGAGTTGGTTACTTGGATTATTTCTTGTCAAACAGCAGCAGGGCACAGTGACAGATTTCAGCTTCCTTAAGTGTTTTTGTCACAGTGAGGTTGCAGCGTTTTGGCATCATTGAACCTTTACAGAGGCTAAAACCAGAGGTTGGTGATGTGTTCACCAACCAGATCTACACTGAGCTGAATTACTCAACACATGGAGCTACTGCTGGACAAACACAGTTTTAACAAGTTTTTCACATTGGACAGAGCCATGCTAACTATGTTCTGACCTCTCTGAACATTGATATTTAGCCTGCTAGGCTAGTCTGTTAACACTTCTCCAAAGGAGACAAAACAAAAATACAAATGTAATTTTTCAATTTACAGAACATTCAAGAAAATATAAACTATAGAATCAAACTGTAACAGCTAGCTTAGCTGTTACCTCTGTGTGACGAGCTAGCATACTCTGCTAGTACGACAGTCCACACTGATTAGCTATAGCAAACCAAAAGCTTCAACCTTTAATTCTAAACTAATCCAAAACTACCGAGCATTAGTTGACGTCACACAATCCCAGCATGCAACAGTCAAAATCAAAACACCGCCATATTGGCAGGAAAGTGCGCTGTTCAAATTACTGCCACACCAGTGGTGGCACACCACTGCTAGCAGCTAACTCGTCTCTTTGCCTGCTGTATTTATAAAAAGTGAACATGGACAGCTGTTGAGCTTTTTATCAGATTCCCAAAGATCCTGAGAAATGACAGAAATGGATTACTGCCATAAAACATGCTGATGTGAGCAGAAGAAAATGTAGTGGATGGGAACCAACAGGAAATAGATTCTGCTTCTGTAGTGATCCCTTCATATCAGGTACAGAATCCAACGCTTCCTAACTTTAATATCTGGTTAATTTTACTGCTTTTATACCGAACAGTATAACACTATTTCTAACAGTGTGCATTGTGATGTGGATTTTATGGAGCTAACTTGTTGGACGAGGTAAAGGTTGTAGCTGTCTTGATGCTGCAGAGTCCTGAACACTGTCCACTCGGGGCATTGTCAGGCTCAGTAATTTAGTAATTACTGATAATTAGTTAAGTAATTTAGTTTTGTAATATATTGTTCAGTTTCCTCTGTTTTAAAGTGTGAAGTGAATTCTGAGGGTTTGAAATCGGTGCTGGTGCCGTTCATTTCTGCTCAGGCTTTTCCTGCCAAATGGCGGTGTAAACAAACCGAGTCATGTGATGCCTGGAGCTCTAATAGTGGGCAGTACAGGTGAGCTGAATATGTCCTGACACCACCTCTGTAGTTCAGGTAATGAAACCAAACATAAGCACTAAGATGCTGATTCATTCCTGTGATACTAATCGTCACCTCGTCCTTTTCACTACAACTATACAGTTCGACCTCCAACCAGGAAACATCACTGATGCTCAGACGATCCAAACATATTTACCTGTTGCCTCTAACAATCCTCTGTCCTCTGTAACACACAGAGGCAGTCTGCTTTAGTCAGATCAGTGGAGGAAGTGGAGGAAATGGCTGAAACCTGTTCTGGGGATGGGTAATGGTGGATCTAAAAACAAAGTACCCTTTAGTTGCGAGCATGTGTCAGGCTCTGCGGTCAGTAAAATAAGAAAGGTGATTGGATTGTGTGGCAGCACAGCTTGTACCAATTTCCTGAGTTAATGGGAAATTTCTCCTTCCTGTCTTGCCGTGTTTTCCCGGGGCCCTGGCAGCCACCGGCCGTCGTCGTGGATGGCACAGGGGTCTCTGCAGAGGTAAACAACAACCCCGGTCCCGACCTCATGTCACCTTCGCTGCCGTCCCTAAATATCTCAGCAGACATGTTGTTTCTCAGAGAGGCAGCGTCAGCAGGAGGAGGGAAACTCTCATGGACACCTTCTGAAGGAGAGGGAATTAAAAGGCTGCTGGACAAACATGGCCGTCCTTCTCCTGACTGTAACACCCAAAATCAACAGCACAGAGAAATAAATACTGGCATGAGTTACCTGTGAGGCTTGTCAGGGCTGAAGCATGGAGGTTTTTCAGCCTTTCATATGCCGTCTGTCGTCTTTTCTTTGACGTATGTTGGGAAGTCTCTTTCTCTGAGGAATGTTTTGATTCAGCATGAAGCACAATGGCCGGATAAAACAAGCTGTGGTTATTACTGAAGGCAGATAAAGGTGCAGATGTCTGCACAGTGCAGTGACGTGTCTCTGGAACAAACACATCATCCTGCTGATGGCGAACAAACAGAAGCATCTCTGTCTATTTAACTTCCAGGGCACAGACGTTTCCTTGCTTGGGAGTTATTTTCACAGGTTATACACATTTTCTTCTTCTCCATCTCCCACTGTGACCTTTTAAGGTCTTTGTAAAGTGGAGGTAGAAGGAGGCACGCCCGCAGCCTCATATTATCGGATGAGGCAGCTGACAAATGTGGCAGTGTTCACGCATGAGCATCTATTAATCTCCCAAACGATGCAGGGCCTAATGGGAAGAGGACTTAAGAGAGGACACAGCAGCTTCCTGCTCTTCCTCCAGGACACAGGCAGAGAGTAATGTCCTATTGCAATCAGATTACTCCTTTTCCCCTCTGACTATTTCCTGACACCAGCCATGACACTCCCCCTCCTATATATCTCACTGCCCACTGTTAATTCCCACTCATGGTCATCCATCTTTTTCCCCCTTTAGTTTAGCAGAATTTAATCTTTTCCAGTTTTCCAATTCATTTTTCTTTGCCTGTACTCAGATTAAACATACAGCAGTTTGTGCGCTGCATGTTGTATTACAGCTTCATCTGACGAGTGGGAGGTCACGCTGTAAAACTAAGATCTAGTGTGTAAGACATGAGTCAGGTGACTGCCTCCAACACTGCAGTGGTTTTAACGTTATGAAATCAATTCTTACTCTAACAGGACACTGGACAAATCCACGTCTCTGCAGTTCAGGACCAGATCTATGACTGCAGCTCGTCATAATCAAGAAGAAAACAACGTGAGCTGCTCTCTCCTCGCTGCCACTGTTCATTTACCTTACAAACAGAGGACATCCTAATACAGACCTTACAGACACACAGAGCTGCACTGAGAAAACTAAACGTACTTTAACAAATAGAAATACTTCATTATCTTTTTACTCATGAACCAAGACTGACAGATGCCGTCCTCCTTTATCAAGCTTTGTTAAAAACAGTTTTGACCATGCTTTAACTCAGAACAACCTCCTGACAAAAATCTAGTAAATCACCGGTAAAGTAGGAGAGGTGATAAACATTCCTGTGTCCAAAGGTGAGACACTTCCCCACCAAACTACAGGTCACAGATATCAACAACACAGGGTTCAAAGTTTGAAGAAAATCAGTTTTATGAAAAAGGAAATACATTCAGCATAAACCTCAGACCTCAGGAATATAAACACCTGTTACAGGAGAACTCCACCTTTAAGGTGGAGAACAGAGTACCAGCATGTGGTTAGTACTCAGTTCACCCAGTGAGGGTTTCTCCCAGGAACACATCTGTTATCAACAACAAACTCCAAATGACCGAGTTTGATTAGAAGCAGATTAATGTCGACATTTCTGAGGTGGATCCTGAGAGATTTGTCCAACAGTTCGTGACCATGGATGAAGGACGAGGCTTTGGTCCACCAAAAGAAAGACCTCAACAGTGGAAACACCAGAGTCTCTGTCTCCAAAGAAAACCAGATCAGTGAGGTCTGCAGGAGGTGATGGCCTCTGGTCTCTGGGATGTAAAGGTGCTGCCGGTGGACTACCTGGAGAAAGGTCACACTCTCTCAGGGGATTTCTATGCTGATCTCTTGAGACAGCTGCAGGAGAAAGTCAAGACGATTCAGGGAGTGCTCTTCCACCAGGACAACACCTCAGCCCACAGTGGAGACGGCTGCCATCCAGGAACTCACCTAACACCTGTTCTGTTCACCTGGTTTGGTAGTTTACTCTACTCCCTCTCCCCCACGATGGAGACAGAGCTCAGTGGACGCCATTTTGCTGTGGACCAATCAGATCAGTCAACACTGTCCCACACAGACCAACATCAGTCGTCATCTCTTCCTCTCTTTCCTGTTTTCTCTGACGCCATTCTATAAATGCCAACAACACAAAAAACAAACAAGAAGAAGAAGTGTCGTAAATAGAAGCAGGAGAACTGTATGAGTTGGGATTTCTAAATTGACCATTGTTCACTGTCGTAATGAAACCTCTGCCACTCATAATGATGTGTCCTGTGGTCTGTCCTCAGCCCATGCTGCTGCCTCAGCTGCTGTGATCTCATCAACCTGCTGCTCAACTGACACCGGAGGGGGGTTGGGGGGAGTTGTGTCGGGGGTTTTGCTGCATCCATATGGCTTACAGAGGGAAATGCAATAACGGTGCTTCAGCAATATAGACTGAGAAAAAGCCTGAGAGTCAGCGACTCCAGACTCCAGCTCTGATGAGGACTTCATTATCAGTTCTCTGGCCTTTCCTGCACCTGAACACCTCACAGCGTCTCATTAAAGTCCAAGTGATGCAACCACACAGAAACAAAACCTCCCTGTTCGATCGTCTGCACAAACAGGAGGCTGAGGACCAGGAAGCCTGCACATACACTCAGGCTCTGTCGTCTCATATCCACGTCCATGAGTGTGAAGAGGCAGAGAGCAGCCTCCTTCTGACGCCTCAGGAGTTTAACCTCACAGACTCGCATCTGAAAATGTCAGGACAGAGGGCGGCTGGAGGCTGAGAGAGAGGAGAATTATTCCCCATTGTTGTGGTGGTGTTAAGCTCCTTACCTGTGTTGTTGATCAGTCGTTAACAGAGGCTGAAACATTCTAAGCCTCTGAGTGTTCAGATCCATTCACAGAGTATTTCTCTCACCTGGCTGTGAGTTTCTGGACAAGTTGAGAAAATGGCGGCTCACTCAGTTCAATGGGTTTAAAATGAATCCAGTAATGCGTGAATATGAAACGGAGCAGACCTGTAAAATAGGAATATGTACATCTTAAGTTCACCTGTCTGCAGTGAAAACTTCAAATAGATTTTAAATTCCCTCCACACAGTGGAGTCAGCGCTGACCCATTTCACAGCCGCCCTGCAGTGTTACAGTACAGGCCACGCAATGCAGCGTATAACCTGGTTTTACTCTGCCAGCTCTCTCCATGTCAGCTGTCCTGTCCTAAAGCTGTTCCCTACACACTCACATACTCCCTCTGTCCACCACAGAAGAAGTCAGCAGTGTGGGTAGAAAACACACAAACAGTACTCAAGTAAAAGTATTCTAATATAATGACTGAAGTAGAAGCAGAGTTTACTTAGATTTTGTTAGTTTTGGTTAGTGTTGGGTGAGGCTCCATCTCCTAAAGTAGATCAGTTCAGTCAGCCAGTTCAGTCCAAAATGCTAACGTTAGCTTCCATGTAGCTGTTAGCAATGTGAATACTGTTGAACCAGATTCTCAGCTAAGGTGAATAAAGCTAACCTTAGCTAGCTATCTTTGTTTAGCTACACCCTGAAACACCCTGCTATGAGCCACATCTTCATGTTTCGGTTGTCAGTGCTTTTCTCTGCTGGCCAGAAATAGTGAAAGTAGCTAGCTAAGGTTAGCTTTATTCACCTTAGCTGTGAGCCCGGTGCTGTCAGGTTGCTGGTGTAGGTGGGCGGGGCGTAGTGCCCTCATGTTTTCAGTTGGATCCACCCCCTCGCTCCTCCCCAGCTCCGCCCTCTCGACCAAATATGGTTACTTCCATTTTTTTTAGTTGCAAAAAAAAAGAGAGAAAAAAAAAACAAGATGGCCACCGCTGAATTCTAAACTTGAGGCTTCAAAATGGGCGTTCACAAACCAATGGTGATGTCATGACGCATGTAGCCCAATGTAATGGAGTAAAAGTACAGATATTTTATCACAAGTTGACTCAAATAAAGGTATTCTGCAAAAAACTACTCTTAGAAATACAGTTTATATATATTAAAACAAACATGTAACAGTAACTGTAATGGGTTACGACCCACCACTGGGTGTGAGTGTGTTCAGGTGAGGGCTGGGAAAGGTCACCTGTGTTTGAGTTGATTCCTGGTTGTTAGTACCGTAATTTCCGGACTATTGAGCGCACCTGAATATAAGCCACACCCACTAAATTTAAAAAGAAAAAAAAAAAGTACATATACAGGCTACACTTGTCTATAAGCCGCAGGTGTCTTAATGTTTTTGCAGCATGATGCCTGTTAGCCCGTAAAAATCTATAAATTAGCCGCATCATTGTTTAAGCCGCAAGGTTCAAAGCGTGTGAAAAAAGTAGCGGCTTATAGTCTGGAAATTACGGTAATCAGATTCCTGGAGGATGTAATTTCCAGAGGCTGCAGTGGTTAGAAACCGTCCAGATGTCGTCCTGACTGTTTATGAGGGCAGATGAATGGCCTGTGTTCTGAGGCAGGATTGATGTGGAGAGTTGGTCTCTGACAGCAGATACAGGTTGTTGTTTTCTGGTCAAATTGCATTTGCCACAAAGATGTCATCAGTGAGGGATGAGGTGCAGCGACCTCCAAGGATGATTAGAAAACATCATTATATCCCAGCTGTGGGACACTAACTGTTTATGACTGCTGGTGATTCGTTCGTAACCTTTCCCCGTGTTATCGTCTCTGTAGCCGCAGAACAAGGTGTCGTCCACATGGAAAAATCTGTTTCACCCACTCACTGTCCTCCGCTCCTCAACTTCAGCTTTGATCAGGCGGCGAGGACGCTGACGGGGGCAAAGAGCTGCAACCGGATCCTCCGCCCCCCCACTGCCCCCCCGCAGATGCTGGAATATCTGTCAGACAGCAAAATGATTTGTTATGCAAACCATTATTCATATGTGACAACATGCCGAGTGGCTACTTTGGTATTAATGGCCCCTCACACTGGAAGGCCTTTATTGATGTTGACAGCCACACCTTCTGAATCCCCCGCTCATCTCACAGGCCTGAACGCCTCTAATAAATGGAAGAGTGATGGGAATTTAATGTGTGTGTGTGTGTGTTGGGGGGGGCGGTTACTGTATTGGTGGGGTCTGAAAAACATGGACCAACTATACCTGTGGGGTCCGACATCTTCATGGAGACCAAGGTTCCAGGGTTAAGGTTTGATCTCTGGTTTGAACCATTGACCTGCTCCACCTCCTGGACCACCAAGTATATAACTGAAATATAATTAATATACAGTGTTTCTGAGGAGATGTTCAAGTACATCACGGTTTTCAACTTTTACTCTACAACCTAACTTCTCAACAAACCATTTATACGAGATTCAGTCTGACGAGCTCTGCTTTTACCAGGTCATTTGGAAACACATCAGCCTCAGAGGTATTTTTATAAAAATACGTCGCACCACAGAGTTTTTATTTCCTTTGTTCCAAACAAAGAACTTATGGCATTAGAAACACTGGAGAGAAATCGGGGTCAGAGCACTTTGTGATGGGAAGTGAATACAGAGTTAAAAACTACAGTTTTACCCTGAAGACATCCAGACACTTTAGTTCTCATGATATCATGAAGGTGACGACAGAGTTACGTCTCTGCTATTTTCAGTTTCTGCCAATAGATTCTGGACCTTTACGTCAGCACAGAGAGGAAAATAAAATACAAACTCAGATCACATAGTCGGTCTTTCCTCTGACTGTGAGCTACGTCTGTTTGTCAGTACGTCTGAGGTAAAGAGATAAACGTTGTCCTAAATCATTCCTCACAGTTCAGTCAGTCTACAAACATCTACATCCATTTGTCTGAGGTGCTGCTGGAAAAACAAAACCTACAGTTCAGGTTAGTTTAGCTGCTGTGTAGCTAATGTTTCTCACTCCCACCTTTACATTTCTTTTAACTGGAGGAAACACAAGACCACACACACTTGTCCATCACCATACACACTCTGTTTAATCCTCTGTACATGATCCTATCATCTTTAGGAAACGAATGAAACAGAAATAAAGACAGTGTCTGTGGCTGATGGTGAAATCACGAGGGTAAGGTGTTAGTTATACAATCAGGACACGGCTCGGTGGCTTCCTCGCTCTGTGATGTGAGTTTCTTTAGCACAGATACAGCCCTCCCTCTTCCTCTTAATCTTTTTCTCCCTTTTCTCCCTCCAGGCAAATGTGCAGAGCAGGAAGAGAGGAGAGAAAAATCTTTCTTTTCTTTCTTTCTCCCCTCTGCTCGACCAAGGTCAGTCAAAGCGGTCTGCAGAGGTTTAAAAAAATTAATCCCTTACCTCTGGGGCTGGGGAACCATCTATCTGAGATGTAATGTGATAAGAGGACAAGGTGGAGAACAGGGAACCAGCAGGTGCTCAGCACAGCTAACACACACTCATTTCATCACCTGACACTGTTCCTTTTCCCATTACACCCATACCTCAAAGCCTCCAAGGTGACTACACCGCAGTTACAGGGAACGGGGAAAATAGCTTATTCTTCCTGCTTTATCAGAATCGCTCCAAAATAAGCAGATCTCCTGCAAATCCCTGTAGCTGATGGGAGCTATCGCTGCATTCAGACTGATACACCTACGGCAGCCTGGATCTCCCTCAGGGCATGTGAAAGCACAGCGACGTCAGAGTGGAAATCCTTCACTTACATGCGGCTGTGCTTTTGTCCTGAGTGTAGATTATGGCAGTTTCATATCTGGAGATGTAGGAACGAACGGAGGCGGTTTTTGTGGCGTGCACCTGGGTAATGTGGTGATTGTGAGCTCTGCATCGTGACAGAGCGAGGAGGGAAAATGAAAGCTCAGCAGAAGGAGGGAGTGAATAGGGTGATGTATGGCCGTCTCAGTGCCCTTATGACATTTCCATCAGCCTATAAAGACTTAATGGAGGATGCATTGTCACACACGAGGTGGAGGGAGACAGGAGAGGCAGAGAAAGGCCCTCGAATGTAGCAAGATGGAGGCTAAATGACAGGAAAAAAGAGGGTGAGGAAGGGAAGAGGTCGAGGTATTGTCATCTGTAAAACTCTGAGAGGATGAGATCACTGGGCTGGGGATGAGACGATTTACGAGTTTATCGCCCATCGCAATTAAAAACACAAGACGATCGTAGTAAATTTCCATCATCAGGATAATGGTGAATGGAGATAATTGTTAATATCCTCACGAGTGACTTTAAACGTTAGCCAGGTAACATTAGCCAGGTAATGTTAGCTATGTAGCTAAGCAGTAAATAGCTGCTGTGATTTGATGAAAAAATATTTCAAATTCTAATTTATATGAATGTCTAAATGATTTTTTTCAGGGTTTTAAAAAGTGTTACAAGCTAAGAATAATCTAAGAATAATTTTTAGCAACAATTGTCTGAATTGTTTTTCAATTTTTTTTTAAAAATATTAATGTTTTCAGGCTTCATATTTTAACCTGTCACAAGGAAGGAAAGAAATGTTAAGTTGTAATTTAAATACATTTTTTTAATACAATTGTTCCTTTTTAATTTGTTCAGTCTGTTCAGTGGTTTTTATAAAAATACAAAATTTCAGATTCGACTTTTTACAAAGTTTTACAGTCGACTGATTCTTAAAGACTGAGGACAGGAAATGTGAACAGACCCATGATGCTGTTTTGGTCACCAGTGAATTAAGCTAACGTTAGCCAGGTAACATTAGCTCTGTAGCTAATGAATAAACAATAGAATTTATTTGTAAGATGAAGTATAAAGTTGTTAATTTATTTATTTTCCTTTACTTTTGATTTATTTATTTATGATTTATAATTACCTAAAGACTGTTGATTGGTTTTCACTAAAGAAAGATGTGTCCTATCTGTGTTACAATAAAAATATTAGTTTCTTACTTGGAGCCATTTTAAGAGGTTAAAGCAGATTTTCATGATTATCACAATAGCATCTTTAATCTCAGTTATTTTGACCTGGATAATCGTGACGTTGTATTTTCATATCGTCTCATGTCTGATCACCACTGACCTCCGCTCACTCCTCTCCCTCCATCTCAGACCGATGAGCTGCATCTGTGCAGAGACAGATTGTCGTCCATCGAGTGACGATAAAGTCTGGATGTATTTCACGCTTCCTGTCGTGGCGAGCGGAGCAGGATGTCGCTGACGAGCGGCTGACAGTCTGAGTCTGCTTCGGTCCCACAGAGGGTTTATCCTCCCTCTGTCTCTGTGAGGATCACAGTGCAGCAGACGAGGAACGAGGGGCCGGGCTCGTACCAGAGCTGTGAATCTGTGTTTTGTTTTGCATGTGGAAATGAAAGCGTGGTGAGATGTGAAATGAAATTCACTTTTCTGTGCAGCAGATGGAACGATTCATCTTCCTACGTTTGAAGTGACTAAATCAAACTTAATGAGGAAACTACATCTGCATGAACAAATCGATTCAAAAGAGTTTCACAACGCGAGCGGATGAAGGAGTCGTCATTGTGCGTTCAGTCACTGTTGTCAAGTGTAACTTTGTCTGCTCTTGTGAATGTGTCTACTCTGTGTTTCACACACATGAAGTGATGCCCTGGTCTATAGGTGCAGACGTGCTGACACATCCCTGCTCATCACACCGTCCTGCTCTCTGGAAGTGATAATGAGCTCGGTGAGACTCTGAGGGATGGAGATGTTGTCAGCGCTGGAGGAGTGACATATTGAACATAAAGAGGTATGGGATATTCAGGGCCTCGGAGTCATAAAACAACTCTGCGGAAGCCATCATTGTCCTCTCCACAGTCACTGTAGGCATAAATCTCTAGCCTCCGGGGTTTGGAAGACATGTCACCTGGAAAAATGCAATGTCAAAACAATGTAATTTCAGCGAATCCTACAAAACTTTCCATCTACATTCACCAGGGAAACCAGAGCAGATGTAAAGGGAGTAAACAATGCTGAATGACAAGTTGAACACCAGGATTTCTAAACTTTACTCAGCTTTACTCTGTATTAATATTCTGCCAGGCAAACAGCTGCTCCTCTCAAACATTAACTTACACTTACTTCTCTCTTTATTCTGTCCCATCTCCTATAAGTTATATTTACAGATGACTGATTAACAATCATACCACTTTGACTTCTAACCACTGATATAGCTCTGTATGTCCTTTTGTTAGTGCAGAACCATCCACTTCTACTCGGAAGTTTGAACCTGAACGCCTCCTGAAGTCGGAGCAACCCCACCAACCCCGACATCAGAATCCAAGATGGCTGCTCCTCACATCAACAGCAGTGAACACTCTGCTAATGTTCCTGTTTATAGCAGCTCAGTCTTATTAGTTTCACATGAAGTCAGTCAGACACATAGAACTGTTCAGGTTTTATCTGTGGCTTTATACGAGTATGTGGCTAAACTGTTAGCATTGCTGCTACACACAGTGAACATGCTACAACCCACAGAACAGTCAAGTTTCCAACGTGCTAATTAAATCCATTTAATTGTATAGAAAAGAAAACCCTCTCTAAAAAGAAAAACTCCATCAACTCTGCTGAAGTCACTGCCTCATTTTAATTATCAGTGCATCATGATAAAGTCTACATGTCAGGCTACCTGTGCAGGTGTGACCTCTGTCCATACTGTCTTTGTTTAATCACCACCACCGTACAAAGAGCTGTGTTCTCACTCCTCCTTATCACTGCTCTTCTTCAGTGGTGTTGGCAGGAGCTGGACTGGAAAGTGCAGAGGGGTGAAGCAGGGCAGATGTGTGTTTCTACACAAATAGCATACGGAGCTGCTGAATACACACAAAGGAAGTATAATTACTGTGGTGTGAACTTCCTGCACATCTGTTGACGCGCTGAGTGGAGTTAGAGCGATGCAACGCTGACGCTGCCGTCTGATTAGATCCCTGCAGGAAACAAGCGTCCCTCAGATTCTCTCTGTGGTCTCAGGCTTCATCATTTAACAGAGACAGAAAAAAACAATTTGGATGTGTTCATACGTGAGAGTGGGACCTGTTGTATGGATCAAACAGTCAGATTAAAGACTGACAATCATCAGAGTTTCTAAACTGAGACAATGAGAAACTACAGAAGTGTATGACAGGAAAAATGTGGGAGTTAACGTCATCACACCAGCTAGCTAATTAACTAGCATTCGCTAATGCAGTCTCATGCTAGCTAGCTAGTTAGCTAGGCTTGCTAGAAGTAGATCACAGAGGGAGTGGGTCAGGTGTAGCTAGCTAGCTAACAGTGCTAAAGTTGTCACAACAGGTTGCTTTCGGTGTCTGTGGTAAAATTAACTATTTGGTCAGAAGAGATGTGATGTAGCTGGATTAGCTTGATAGACAATTACCTGTGTACCATCACAGTTGAGCAAAGTGCGTGAATGCTAAATTAGCAAGTAAGCTACGTAGCTTTCTACATTCATTATTGTTGTTTTAGGTTTCTTTTATGTTGCTAGTAGATGAATAATCACAGGGAGTCAGATAATAATGTACCTACATTTTTCACTTACTGATTTATTTTAGAAAATGTATATAGTTTTTTTTTTGTCCTAAAAGTCATTTTGCTGTTCGTAGGTTTCACTGTGATTCACATGCAGTAAAAACTCACCACATCTGAAAATCACATTTTCCTGGGATAAAGTAAAAAACTACAAACATACTGTAAAATAAACCTGCTCTACTTCTGTTATTAACTGTCTGTACCTCAGTTAAACTTTGGCTACAGCCCTGTCAGTACTTCAGTCACCACACAAGTGAAGAACTCACATTGACCTTGACCTTTGACCTCCAAAATCTAATCCGCTCATTCAGCCAATGAACGATTTGAAGAGTTTCCCTCAGGGTGGTGTTGAGGTACGACGTTCACTGAGAGGACGGGAACATGCAGCTGAAAGTTTGGAAAAGTGAGACGACTCTCAGCTGATATTATTTTGACCTGAGCTCTTATTGTAGCTTCACCTCTCTGTGCAGGGTTACAGTAACAGCTGATTGCTGAGATCTGAGAACACAGAGAAGTCAGACAGGGCAACAGACGGCAGCTGGACAATCACACAGGTGAGAAACAATCACACAGGTTAGAGACAAACTCAGAGGTTAGCCTGCCTCCAGTCTGTGACTTTAATATATTAACATTGGACAGGAGTCACTCTCTTTCATTTCAAGTTTGTAAACTCTCAAGTTTGTAAACTGTTTTCCATCCATCTGAAATAACATATCTTCATATCAAACACAGTCCCACAGTGATGATGTGTTTCTGTAGTCCAGCCCTGAAGTTAGCATCAGCCTGGTTCCCTCCACAAAAAGCCAATGGGATTATTTCATAGTGTTTTGGATTATTCCAGAAAATAAACTGTGACCAACTAAAGTTTCTGATCCTTCCAGGTTTAGTTGATCAGATAATCTTCACAGATGAACACCACTGTTCTGATGTTTGAAGCCTAAATCAATGTGTTGATTCGGTCAAGATGTTTTAGCTGAAGTTGTGGGAGCTGTCATGGCGTCAGTGTTTCTGTACAGTCACTGGTTGTATTGCATCAGTCTTGTATGTTTGGCTGATGATACACGCCGAGTGAAAACCATCAAACAAACTGTCGTAAACTTCAGTCACTTCCTGTTTCACTTCACAGTGAAATTAGATGCAATCATAAACACTGTAAATGTCCACTTTTATCTCCAGTTTAAGTGTTTTTCTTGTTGTCTGACCTCTTGTATTTTTACCCAGTTGAACATGAAGCTACAATAATAACACCACATTCTTTAAGAGAAACAGCAAATCAGGTATTTCTCGATGTTATCACTGCACCAAACCTGAGATGTAGTCTGTTTTACACGGACTGATGGTGACACAGTGGTGCTGAGTACATGTTGTGTACTGTGATACACAAACACATCCAGGACCTCCTGTCTGACTCATTATGATACAGACACCAGTGAATCTGTTCGCTCACCTGCTGCCACTTCACAGTCCATTTAGACACAGGCTGAACATTTAGTCTGATCTGCTCTGCTATTTCTCACCCATTATTTCTGTCTGTTTTTCTCTATTAAGTAGCTGTTAGCAGCTGTTGCCATTGGAAACTGTGTACACTGAGGTTATTTCTGTTGAAGGGTGAGTACAGAGGGTGTGTGTGATGGTAGATGGATGGATGATTAGGAGAATAAAACTCATGGTCCAACCCCACAGGAAAGTGGACAGAAATGTTGCTGATACAAAGAAAAAGTGACATTTCCAGCAGAGTCACATTGTGCATGCGTGGCCAGCTGTATGTGATCTGAATCCATGATGAACTGTACAGATGTCAACTCACATCCTGATAAACCAGCACGGCTTGAAATAAAATCAGCTCAGTGCCCATGTCTTCAGACAGAGAGAGAGAGAGAGGACAGAAAACTGAATCCTGATCAGATTAGACTGAAGAACAGACGTGGTAATCAGCAACACAGGCAGGAGGGAAGGTTAACACACACACACATATATATACACACACACACACTTTACTTGATTTACTCATTTTATCTTGATCCTTTTATTTTATTTATGTTGATTCATTTATTCATCTATTTCCTATTGTTTCTCTCTCTGAGGACAGCTCCATCTGACTCTGCTTTTATAGTTTTAAATCTGTTTCACAGTTTTTAATGTTCAGCATTGGATTTGTTTCGTCTTATATAATTAGTTCTTATTATCAGTCAACTGTGAGGCACTGACCTGTATGAAAAGCTGCTGAACAAATAAAGTTTGATTTGACTGAGACCATGTTTGACTGAGTCAACATGGACCAGAACAATCCAGTCCTTATAGTTAAAAACAGACTGTGTTGAACATAAACCAGTTTGAACAGGTTGTTCAGAAACAGCCTTTCACTGTCTGAATGTTTTTCTGTGCTCAGTGCTCCATGATGCTGAAGAGCAAACTGATGATATATGAATCTAAGATCAGCATCACATCTCCACAGGATACAAACATAATGAAGGTTTTAATGGATGAAATTATTTCAAGTGTTTTTGTTTTGTATTTGTATTAAATGTGACGTCTGTGACAGATCAGGTTTATTCTGAGGATTAGAACCTAATCCAGATTAAATCAGCCCAGTACAGTGGATGAACTCAGGTGTTGTCTGGTTCATTGCTGTGGGACCCTCTGTAGATAAAAGGATATAAAGTCAGGGAGGGAGCAGGTCTCAGCAGGTGGGAGGACAGGGAGCATCTGGTCCAGGACTGAGGAGGACTCTGTGTGTCCTGGTTCAGGTCTGTGATCAAGAATTCATCACAGTTCAGTCATATTTCAGAAGAGATTTATTCAGTGATCACATGGCTCTGACAGATATCAGCATCTCTAATAAGTCATGAATAATAAGAATGTTGTTCTGATTTTAAAAGATCCATGTCCTCATCACAGATTAACATGATCACATTACAGATTCATTAATTAACTTTCCACTGAGTTCAACTGTTTAGAACTGTTGTTAATATGTCCGTCAACATATAAAATGGATGAATTTTATAAATATATTGTCATATCTCAGAGTTAGACTTGTCACAATATAAATATAATCATGTTTCATTTAGTGTGAGGTCAATAGAAATACTAGTAGAGATACATAAAATCAGTCTGTTTAAAGCTTCTCTGTATTTTTACCAGTAGTTCCTCTCAGCTGTAACCATTAGTTTGAAGTTTAGATTAGTGGAATTCACACACTAATTAACTGCAGCTGGACTGGTTGGTGGAGGCAAACAACTGCAAGGTGGTCATTTTATATACCTGTTGTTACCTGTGTCGGCTCCATCTCAGTGATGGTGTTTTCAGTCTTAGAGAGGCAGATGTTTTTCTTTCATGAGTTAATGGAGACAATAACACAGCTAAAAGGACAGAGAGTATTATATTAAAAATCTACACAGCTCTGGCTCTGTAATCGGGATGTAATGAGGTGAACAGGTGTGGTTCATTCCAGCCAATCATGGCGTCCCTGCACAGGTGGTGGGAGGCAGCGGGAGACGGACAGTCCGGTGCATGCTAACGCTTCAGAGCAGAGACGGTGTAATGTCACATCAACAGCCTGAGAGGAAACAGACAGTGGAACATGAATGTAAAAAGAAAGGCTGTGATCAGGGGGAGGACCCGGGTTAACATTAGAGCGGGTTACCAGCGGTGGAGAGACCTCCGGGAGCTGAGAGGCCCGAAAACAGACGCTGCTCTGTTTCTGCTCGACAGGTGAGTAACATTAGTTTACTGTGTTTACAGAGTCAGCAGCTCAGTGTTGTTCTGTCCTGTTTGTTAGAGGAGGAGAGCTGAGAGTATCTGTCTGCAGCTGCTCTGTTAGCCTCTCACGTTAGCTTCACTGCGGCTAACTGTGTCCTTCAATAAGGCACGACGGCCTGAAAACTAAAGGGTAAGACCGCTAACTCCAGCTGGTTTTACTCCGTTATGTTGCGGATGTTGTCTCTCTCTCTGTGTGTGTGTGTAATGTTTGTTTTACTTTAACTGAAAAAGCGGACGAACTCAGTTCCGCCATTTTCTTCCTCGGCCAGTTGTTGTTGCCACGGTGATGCGAGTGTGGGGAGCGGAGCCTCTGAATGGTCACTGAAGGGAGGGGTGTGATTGGCCAAAGAACCAGGAAGTAAGTTAGCATGTTAGCACTTCCTGTTCCCTCGTCCCAAAGTCAGTGTGTTTCTGGTTAAATGTCTGAAATAAGGTCTGTGGCATTTTCAGGTTTTATTCTCCGACATAAAGTCTGTCAGTAAATCGTCCACTCCTGATGTTTGAAGCTTTTACGTGTCTCGAGAAAGGCAGAAAAGTAAGTCAGATAATGGTTTAAAACTGTGCTGTGACCAGTCAGAAACTTGTTTTAAAGAGGAGGAGGTTGCCTGTGAGCTGTTGTAGTTTAATAACCACATCACCATATGCTGAGTCTCCAGTTAGCTCTCCTCACACTCTTCAGGAGGAGGCTTTTAACTCTATAAAGTATGTTATGGCTCAGGCTCACTCACTGCTGTGAATTTATACGACTCTGTGGAGGAACATTTTACCTCCGTCCTCCAAATCTGTTAACAGCTCCACAAGAATATCAATTAGATCCACAACCTGCAGCTATTTAAAGCTGACACTGCTGTTCACCCTGTCACAGCATCAGTCATACCTCCACAACAATCACTCACACATTCATCCTCATTGGAATTATTCTCTACTTGTCATCGTTGGATTAAAACAAGCTGATTTCTCCAAACTCAGCACCAGGACTGTGTTTACACTCCTCCTGCAGATTGCCTCTGTCACGTCGTTCACCGCCGTTCGCAGGTGTTGTAACTCACCGTGCGGTTTCCATGGTAACGATTCATTACTTCTGTCGTTCTGGTGAACTTGGCAACAGTGATTTAACAGAAAAAGAGAACACTAATTCCCGAAGAAAAATGGTGAGATGGTGTTTGCTCAAAAGAATAAAAGAGACTGATGATGACTGGTCCCAGTCACTAAATCATATTTTCTATCTGTTTATTTCATTACTACATGTATTAAACTGTTCCCAGCAGTCTGTTCTCTTCATCTCGTAGCGCCTCCTGGTTTCATCAAATTGTTTATGTTAGAACTTTTATCCAATCAGATTTCAGCCCTGTGTTGCCATGTAACAGAAACTCGCCTGAGGCCTTCAGGATCAACCTGTGTTTAAAAAATAAATGGAGATCAAAGCAGGGTCATCTATCGTGTCTATGAAGACGCTAGTGTTTTCATACCATGACTGACGGTCAGGAGTCGTGACTGGTTTGAGCTTTATTACCAAAATTAAGAGTTACAGCACAAGCTAACACATGTTAGCATAGATTTAACAGCTGAAGGAAGAGGAAGAGATTGATTTTGTTGTAGATAAACTTATGGGAGAAATATTATTATTATTATTATTATTAATATAGTTAATATTGTTGCTTCTGCTGGAGATGATGTGGAGCAGCTGTGGCTGCAGTGTTTGGAGACCTAGCAAACATAGCGTTGTTTTAGTAAAGTCATTTATTCAGGCTCCATGGCGTGTGTTCTGTTAGACTGTGTTTCTGTGTGTTGTTGATGGTTTCTGTAGCTGTGACTTCATGATGAAGGTGTTCATTCAGGTAGAACCAGTGAAGGCCGAGGTGTTTTTGGAGCATTAGCTTGTCTTGATGTGAATGGATCCATCGTCACCAAATTACAGGATATATTGGGCATTGATTGATGCAGTTATTGATGCCATGTTGTGTGATTTAACCCCTGAGGGAGGAGGAGGAGCAGGAGGAGGATATTATCTATCAGTGAAGTGACAGACTAAAGCAGCACTTGATGAGCACTTACTGTTGAGTCTGTGTGAAGTCAATAGAGCAGTGGATGAAGTTGTTGTTTTCTGTGCGATTAAAACATTTGCTCTGCGCTGACAGACGGACCTATTCCAGGCCGTCCTCAAACACAGCTCTGACAGGCCTGCTGTCTGCTGGGTTTGTTCAGCCTCTGCACGGATCTCTGCTCCGGGGTGGGGGGGCATTCAAACAGCAACAATAGCAGGTTATAAATCTCCCCGTATTGACCCTGACTCTGATAGTGTTTGTCGAAGTGTTGCATCAGGGACGGTGCTGACTTTGGCCTCAGTCAAACACAGGCGGTGTTTTCATGGTGTGATCATCCTTTAACACAGAGCCGGACCTTTTATATGTTTCAACAGGACGCTGTTTGCCCCCTACATTTATCTGTTAGTCTCTGTGGTTCAGTGCTAATGTATATGTAGCATCAGGGTGTGTATCAGAGAGCACAGGACAGGAGTCATTGTGTCACTGCCAGAACCATGAACCCATGTGGAAAACAAGCAGCACCGACCTGTGCTCTCAAAGCTGATGTTACATATTTGTTTTGTTCAGAGGTAAAATGATCTTACCTGTTGACCCAGGTAAAAGTCCATTTTGAGACTTTTATTTTATATTATTCTCTTCCTCTGTCTGCTGTCAGCTCTCTAATAATGGAGTCAGATACAGAGTTAAACAACATTACTGCTTCTCATCACAGCTGCTTGTGTTTACTGTTGGTCTTATAAACCTGTTTGTTTTTAACCTGCAGGTGTATTTGAGAAGTCACCATGAGCAGAAGCATGTGTTAAAGTCTGTGAGGACTACAGGCCCAGTATTCCAGCCTTCAGAGACCAGAACCAGGTTCACGCCTACAGACCCAGCAGTGGTGTCTGGGAGGGAGGGCGCTGTATCAGAGCTGTTCTTGACGGTGGCAGGTTGTGCACCATGAATTGGTCTCCAGTGTCCAGCTGGTTCCTGCTGTGGCTTCGACCTTAAAGACCTGAACTGTGACCCCCTGCTCCACCACACACACCATCAAACACCACTGGGACCTCGACCTCCTGTCCCAACATGGACCTCAGGCTGCAGCTCTGTCTCTGTCTGATGAGGAGGAGAGACCATGTCACCGATGAACCAGTACTCAGGGAGACTCAGACACAACAGGAGTGGTAGGAAGACATGGATCACTGCACCAGGTCACCAGAGTTAAACCAGGGTATCAATGGTTTACTTTTCATACAGACTGGAGGTCTTTATGTTTGACTATGAGCAGCACCAGGAAGGCAGGAACTAGCCTCTAGGGTCAGGTGGACGCCGCCCACCTCCACCGCCTGCGGGCAACTCTTTTCTTTGAGATTATATATTGTCTGAACACACACACACACACACACACACACACAGGTTATTAATGCGTTTGTTTAAACCTCGCCTTCTCGTCTGCAGCAATAATCCCGATGAAGTGCTGCTGGCTTTGCCTGAATGGACCAGGTCAGATATCTCAGGCCCCGACATTATAACTGGCTGCCGTTTAACACTCTGGCTGAATTGGTATTTATCAGAATACTGAACTGAGTTTCTCATTATTTTGGCGGTTCTGCTGATGATTTTAGACTGCCTGCTATTTACCGCCTCAACATCATCATTTCCATCAGCTGCTAATTGGTCAGTGTTGACGCATACAGTAAGAAGGCAGGGAGGCGAAAGGACAGTGTTGAGTGACCTGTTATCACATGACCCAAGAAACTAAAACTGATCATGTGGATGTTCATGAGATCGCAGCTCGCCTGTGTTGGGAATGTTGCTCTTGGATCATTACCACCCCTCTCTCCCTCCCTCCCAAAAGGCTGTTGGAAGCTCTGAGCAGAAATATTCAGTTGTTAAAATGTATGTTCATCTCCTGTGCATCAGCTTGAAAATGATCTCGCATGGAAGATGAAGCACAAACGCCCTCCCAATTACCTCTCTAAAGTGACTTCCTCAGCCTGTACACCATTGTTCTGCTCTGCCCAGAAGTCAATTAGATGCTTTGATAGAGTATGAACAGAGAGAGGGACCCAGTTGGTGATCTCAATGCACCTCCAGTGGCCTCACATTGATCCCAGTGTTCCGTGAAGCTGCCATGAA
>BRZM01000046.1:285000-291519 GCA_033238685.1 Lates japonicus | reverse complement strand
TTTATTGTTGCTTGTCTGACTGACTGACTGTCTGTCTGTCTGTCTGACTGACTGACTCTCTGTCTGTCTCTCTGTCTGTCTCTCTGACTCTCTGTCTGTCTGTCTGACTGTCTGACTCTCTGTCTGACTGACTGACTGACTGTCCTGACATTGTCTGACTGACTGACTATCTGACTGACTGTCTCTCTGACTCTCTGTCTGTCAGTCTGTCTGACTGACTGACTCTCTGTCTCTCTGTCTGTCTCTCTGACTCTCTGTCTGTCTGTCTGACTGACTGACTGTCTCTCTGTCTGTCTCTCTCTCTGTCTATTGATTCTTATAAATACAGCTCTAATAATATTCATTCTGACCCTCTTCACATTCTTCAGTCTGTGTAAAGGTTCATTTTGTGCAGGACAAACTCAGTTGTCATTAATGTTTGAATGATTTCTCTGAAGGTTGTTGAACAGTGAATAGCTCTGTTGTCTCTTTATTTAAATCCTCTTCACTATTTTCCCTCCTGAGCTCTTGTCGAACAAAGAAAAGTTTTCAGCAGTAAATTCACTTCAGGAGAAACAGAAATTCACCTGGATTATCCTTTAACCTCACCATGAAAAACACTCCTATTGAATGTATCTTCACTGCCAGTGTATTCATTTCTTTTCCTACAGTTTCCACTCAGCTCAGTTCAGATGTTTCTGCTTCTGTTTAGGCGATTTAAAGCTCTCCGTTTTAGGAACAGTCTGACATTTTGGGAGATGAACTTCTTTTCTTTCTGGTGGAGAGTTACGTGCGAAGGTTAATACCACTCTTGTATTTATGCATTACAGCTGCAGACAGCGTCCTGTTAGCTTAGCTTTAAACACTGGAAACAGAGGGAAACAGCTAGCCTCTGTGCAGCACGTCTGAGCCCACCAGAGATCATCCAGACAAACTGAGTTTCTTTAGTCTCTGCTGTGTACTGGATCAGCTCAGAACCTGACTTTGTCTTTATTAACTCTGATTCACATGTTAGCTTCAGTAAATGAGAGGTTGAAATCACGACCTTTGACCCTTCGGTCTCTGGGATGCCAACGCTTTTGTTTATGCTGCGTTCATGACATTTCTGAGAGTTGAGATTTGAATGAGTGAACAGGTCATGAACAGGTCATGAACAGGTCAGCTCAGTGTAAACTCCGGTCCCTGATTTACCTGAGTTAACGTTCACATCACACATCCTGTTTAATTACTTTAACAAGTCATTTACTGTTGTATGTGATATATTCTTAATATATTAGTTAAATTACTGGCGTTAAAGTTTTGTATAGTAATAGACATTTGTAGACCCAGTAGTAATAAAGCCAGTCCATCATACTCAAACACGTCAGGCAGCTGCAACAACTCGTTCATGTGAACACAGTTCAGATTGAGCTCTACTGATTTCTACAGATACTGTTGGATAATATTTAGTCTGTTTCTCTTAAAACTCGGGGTTCTTTAGTATTTAGTGCAGGACGATGGAATGGTTGCTGGAACCTGTGCAGCGTTGACCATCAGTGACTGACGAGGACAAACAGTTGTCATGTTTTAAATCAGTGAAGACGTCTGTTTATTTAAATCCTCTTCAGAAGTTTCCTTCCTGAGCTTGTGTCGAACTAAACTACCTCATCTACACATCTTCTCCTGGATAATACACCTGACAGTGGGTTAGAGTTAGCACTTAGCTCAGAGGAGCTGGGAGTGGTTACCTGAGTTACCGTAGCCTGTCTTAATAACTGAAGCTCCTGACGTGTACGTCAGTGATTTTTCTGATGTGTTCCTAATCAAGTGCTCACTCTGTGTATGTTTTATTTCCAGATAATCGTTCTACCTCAGAGAGGACAGAATTATTAAATGCTGACTTTACGTTCTTTCTCTGAGACGTTGATGATTGTATTCATTTTCTCAGAATAAGTTACATAGAGAACAGCAGTTACTTAATTACAGTACAAGGCCTCTCTATAATACTATTTCCATATGAATAGGACTATGGTGGTGAATTATTAGACACAGAGTGAGTCTTTTCTTCTGATTTCAGCCCTTCAGGGCCGATGTTTTTCCACACCAGAAAGTGCAGAGCCTCTAAGATTCTTCCTATTTGCGTGGGTCTTTGCCAATCAAAATGGTTTAGCTGATTATTTTCCAGGGATTAGGGGTGTTTTTCCAGTAGAATGTAATAACCACCGTATATTTTAACCTCCTTTTAATCAGCGGGGAAAAGGAACAATCAGTTACATCACTGAGATGGAGAGCGCCGGTTTTCCCCCCAAGCCAAAGTGTACTGCTTATTTATCCAGCATCTTAGGCTTCCCTGGTTTATTTTATCGGACTGAGTGAAATTCCAGCATCAGCCCAAACGTGTAGGAGGCAGCGGCTTCGTCAGGCCTCTCTCTGTCTCTGCAGATGTGGACCAGAGGCAGTGGAGGGGGAGGTACCTGGTTTATTGTGGAAATATTTCAGACTCTCAGTAACTGGATCATTTAAAGACCTGGTGACAGACACGTGGACAAACAGGAAGAAGTTCATGTAGTTTTAATTAGAAAAACCTCTTCAGGTGTCATTACAGAGTTACTGTCATCAAGGTCACGATTGTTAAATGACTCATACATGTTATTGTGTGTCGTGCTTGTAGGTTCAGATTCCTTCAGTGTTCATGGTTCAGGAGGTTTTTACCAGGAGCTGAATTATCTTCAGAGGTCTCCTCTCCAAAACAGAGTGATTAAAATCTTTAAAAAAACACTGAATACATCAGTTTAATGTTTCTAATCCCTGTTTCTCTGTGACACTGCTGGGCACAGGCTTTTTGCTCTGATTACTGAAGAACCAGACATCTGATGACAAACCTCTTTTATCTGGTTTAAGATTAGAGTTTAAACGTTATTTTAAAACGTGACAGATCTGACTTGTAACAGTAAGACAGCAGGAAGGAATATAAACAAAAACAAATCTCTTTTGGAAATCAGTGGTAACGTTAGTAAGCTAGGCTAACTAACCTGAGTACTCATTGAGCCTGGTTTCAGTTGTATGTTGTACTGAGGTTCTGAAGACAGGTTTGTAAAGTCGGTGCAGTATGGGACATGTAGTGTTCTCAGGGCTTGAAACTAGGATGTCTCCACCCCGGCTGTTGTTGTTTATCTGTCAAACTTTGTAAAGATGATAAAATAATGATAAAAAAGTTAATCTTTCCTCACACAGAAACTGAGGAGAATCCAAACATCAGGTGGACTGGTGTGACTGGGTACAGCTCTGTTTTACATTCAGGTCTGTTGCACCTGTTGATTACAGGACCAGTAAAGGTTGATGAAGGACTCAGACTCTCAGCTCCTGATTGGTATCGAAGCCGTGGAGTCCAACACAACCACACATACACCACCACCGAGGCTGGGGTATGAAGGTTCACTGCTGCTCAGAAATCAAAGCTTCTCCTCCGTGAACAGAAACAAAGGATTAATAATGACTGCTTTCCATCATCAGATTTAACTTTCTCTTTTATTTCCTCACACAGAGGCATCAAACTATAATCAGCTCATTGTTCCTGTGCTTAATTTCTCTGTCCTGCTCAGGCCTAACATGGGCTCTGAGTCTTTGATCTGTATTAGCAAAGAGTTAAATCTGTTTGATCTCTTTGATTGGCCTCCAACATGGCGTCTAGACACAGAGGCCGGCGGCTGAGGAGCTCCCTCCTCTTTGTTTCTGTAGGTCCTGGCTGTAGTAACCTCTGAGGGACACAACACATTCAGTGACGGTCCACAGAGAAAACCAGAATCCAGAGTTTAATAGCTCTGCTAATTATTCTGACTGATATTATCACTTGACCTTCTAATGTCTGCTACAGGAAAAAAAAAAAAGACTGAATCACCTCGTAAATAGAGACATCCTTCAGCATGGAAACATCATGTTCTGGCTTTTAATAACAAGATTTTTGGGTTTGTTTCTGGGGCAAATTTTGCAGTAATCACAATTAATGATATTACTGTGATTATGATGAAAATCTGCTTTAAACTCTCAGAATGATTTCAACTGTTCCTTATGGGCTGTGGTCAAATTAATGTTACATTAACGTTAAAGGAAAGACTGTAGTAAGTCTGTAATTCTCCAGAGATCGCAGCTCCGCTCTGGTCTGTTTAGCTACATAGCTAACGTTACCTGGCTAACGTTAGCTTAATTCATTGGTGACCAAAACAGCATGATAACATAACAAACATTTAAACTTCAGCGTTAGTATAACTGAACCAACACTTGCTACGTTCAGTAACTGACAGTGAAGTTAGTCCACAGTATTTCCACACATCTGATTTAACTTTGTTTAGTGGGGGATACAGTGTTCGAGCCGAGTCTTTGGCCATGCAGACAGGATTAGCATTTTTGATTAAAGTTCTGGACTGTACCTACGAACTCCCAGACAGGAAATACTTTTCACAAACTGCTGACTGACTGATCTGCTCCTCTACATAGAAGGTCCTATCATCAACGGTTTTAGTTTTATTTACATTTTTCTGATCAGTTGCAGCACAAGTTAATTTTTAATGTTTAGTTAAGGCAGATAAAACGTGTGTTTGGTAACTAATTATATTCTCAGAGTTTATCTAATGAGCCACTGGTTTTTTAGGCTTCAGTCGTTATCAGGAAACTCTTCAAACTTGCAGATTGTATATTGTGATAAATATCTTTTGATCAATATGGGAAAAAAATCGTGATCATATTTCTTTTCGCCATATCATCCAGCTCTACTTTAATATCAGTTAAACCCTTGTTTTCTCAGTAGTCCCGGGATGTGTTAGTAGTTTGAGTGTAGCACCATGAGCTGAGATTTAATCTCCACTGAGCTTCTGCCACGAAGTCTCCAAAAATCAATGAAAGCAGCTTTAACCAGGTCATGAACCCTGATCAGGTGGTATTAGTTTACTGAACCACAGAGGTGACAGTCATTTAACCACAGACTGAGTGGTATATTGGACTGTTCACAGTGATGGTTGGACATTGTTAAAGAGATGTGTTGTTGTGGTGTGTCCCAGTCTGAGGTTATTTTGTCGTCCTGTGTGAAAAACAGCCGTTCTTTCAGTCCAGGCTGAAAGTCCACAGAAGGACAGAAAAACAAAGAGTCAAACAGCGGCCGAGCATCGACTGAATACTTTCTGATTCTCAGAAAGAGCGGCAGCAGGTGACCCTCCACCATAGTAACAACTGTCTGTCCCTGTCAGACTGTGGAGGATTAAGGTCCGCTGCTACCCGCTGGTCCGGCTCTGCTCTCATATACAGGAGCCATTCACAGGGTGGCCCGTCTTAAAGCTTGACTTATGCCCATGCTGCCATCCAGCAGTCCTCTTTAAACTGCCTCTCCATCACCTCCCTCCACCTCTCTCCGTCTCTTTTATTAAATCTAATCGGGATGACTCCTCTCACCTTTTTCATCCCTCCTTTGTGCTTCACTTTCTTCTCTGGCGTCGGCCGTGGGAAGCAAAGCGAGGTCGACCTGTGTGTTTACGTTAGCGTGGTGCCTCCTCCCCACTGAGGTATTGATGTGGCATTATGGAGCCGGGGCCTGAGGAGGCAGACGGAGCAGGGCCAGGCTAAAAACACCCAGCCTGGGCTATGGATTTCACAGACAACAGCATCCCTGCTGGTCATTCCTGGAGCTGGAGCCTCTCCGCTGATCAAAGATGGATTTATTTTTTTTTGTCGTTCCCATGATGCAGATACAGCTGGGTAAAAGTGATGTGTCCCAGTTACTCCAGTTAGAGTGTCCTGGTGTTTATTCACAGACTGATTGACAGGTTCCAGACGAGCTGAGGCCCAGGAGGCAGTGCTCAGACACTTTGATAATTTTCCATCACACAGACGTTTGTCGGAGCCAGATTCCGATTTTTTTATTTTTTTTTATTGCTATTTTGGTGATTTCTGGACTCAGCTGTGGTTCGTGTACAAATGTTGTTTCTCTGATTGACACTCATTAGTTTTCAGAGAAGAAAATAAAGTGACTGAGTGCCGATAGAAACCAGGAGGTCACTGAGCAGAGAGGACGTTTTCTGTTCACGTTCAGAAATCATCCAGTTTTAGTGTCTTTAAAAGGATGCATGAGCATGAAGTATTAAGAGAGTGTGCTGTGATGCCTCCATCTGCTCTTTGACTGACCAGACTCACAGATATGTGAAATAAAAGAAACATCTGATGAACAGAAAGCTTTCACATGTGATCTCAGACAGTTTTGTCCTCTAATGGCTGCTGCCAATGGAGCTGTGCAGTAAATAAAAGCTAAGGCTAAAAATACAGTCATAGAAATGTTCCATTTGTCCGATTGCTGTAATTTATTATTGATATGAGGGACGACTGTGAGCAGCAGCTGCACTGTTAACCTCACTGTTGTTTTTTACTTTAGTGGTGAAAACATCTTCACACAGAGGTCAGAGTTTCTGGGACGAGAACACGAGTTGTTTTAAGAGCTGAGTTCAAACAGCAGCAGTCATGACCTTTATTATTTTATTTTCTAATCTCTGGAACATTTACTCAGTTTATTCCAATAAT